>LNAC01000145.1:1163225-1444740 GCA_002007465.1 Ailurus styani | reverse complement strand
GGGGGGCAAGGAAGGTGGGGAGGCATCCTGTGCCTGGCCCTTCCTGCCCTGCCACAGGCCTTCTGCTGGGCCATTAAAGGAGGACTTAGCATCATCTTTTCTAGATGAGGAGATACAGTCTCAGGGAAGTTAAGTGTATTTATTTTGCTCCCTGCTGTTCTTTGACAGATTTGAGGTGGTTAACAAAAGCACTTGCAAGTCAAAAGGAAAACAATAAAGACTCAACGCAGAGAGGTGGAGTGAAGGCAATGCGTGGAAGGAATAATAAGTCACCCAGAAACACATACCACACTAGTAGAGTGCTTAGGAGTGGCCATAAATTTAGCTCAGGGTTTCCTAGAAGCCAAGACAGAAGGAATAACAATTTTAGTTAGAAAACTAAACAACTTGTGTCATTGGTAGAGGAGCCAGGATTTCAACCTAGTTTTGTCAGATGCCAAAGTTCATTCATTCATTTGTTCATATATAGGATGGGACTTGTGCTGTGGTCTTGAATGGTGGCTAAAGCCCAAGTCTACAACAAGTCCTGATGCTTTGGACCAGACTTAACAAGAAACTGCAGGATGGGGCCTGCCAGTACCCACTGCCCTCCCACCAGCCCCTCCCCAGGCTCTGCCCTCCCACCAGCCCTTCCCCAGCCCAGGCCAGGAGGAGGACTGGGAGAGTGGTCTTCCTAGCACTCAGGGCATGTGTGTGGTCAGAGGTTGGTATCTCCCTGTGGGGAAGGGGGGCTCTCACTTCCTCAGTGTGCAAAGACTGGGGACCCATAGGCAGGGAAACTAGCTGCTGGAGGTTTGCTGAGCTGCAGAACCCACAGATTTAACTTGTCCCATCCGCAAAATCCAGAAATGTTGAAGGAGTTCTTGGAAAGGCCAACCTGGGTCTCCTAAAGTTGAGCAAATGTAGATACAAAGACTGGTTCCCACATGGGCCTAGGCAGTTGTGAAGACAGAAGGCCCGCTGGAGTTGCTGGTGCCAGTGAGATTGCGGGGTTGTGGCGCAGCGTCCCTGGGAAGAGGAGGGAGCTTCTCCCACCTGATCTTGTTCTCTACAGCGCTTGGAGGGTAGTAAAAGTATCCTTACAGCTTTTCTTCTTTGTTCATTCTTAAAAGAGTTTCTTGGGCAGGTAGAAACAAAAGCTGCAAAACAAAAAACCTTTAACTTAGAGACTTTAAGCAAGTTGTTGACATCTGCTGCATCCTCATTTTTTGCCATCTATAAAATGGACACAGGACTTGCCACCTCCTCCTGCCACCAAGATTTTGTGAGGCTTCACCGAGACCAGCACAGGATGTGTCTCAGGCCTGGCTCCCACAGGACACTCAAAACAGAGTGTGGGATCTGTTTCCTGCGATCTTTCTTTCATCATTTCTCTCGCCTCCTTTCTCGGAGTCTGTTCTGTCCTGAGGAATCCCTCGGACATCCCCTTCCTGTGCATTATAGCCGTCTCTCTTTGGGCTATTGATTATAGAGTCTTCAGGAGAACTCTAGAAACAGAGATTTCCTGAGCCCGTTGAAGGCGCTTCTCACTCAGCAGCCTCGTGCGGCGGTGGGAATCAGAAGCTTCAAACGCTCCCCGGGTGATTCTGATTCATAGCTGGGTGTGAGCACTCCCTGTCTCAGGCTATACTTGAAAATTCTGATTGTTACTGCCTTTTGTCTAGTTTGACCAGTGTGCCACCTGCTCCTTGTTCAAATATCACTTCTTTGTTTCTACGAAATGCATGAAGTTCCCATGAGGTTCTCGCCTTTGCCTGAAAGGCAAACTTACTTCAAAAGGTGGTGCAGAGAGCCTTGACTCACAGCTAACACTCCATCTCAGGCTGGTTTATCAGATCAGCCCTCATCAACCTCACAGGTCCCTGAGGAATGGACTGGCATTGAGTCCTTGTGAGGAGCGAAAGGATGAGGAGGCTCCAAGCCTGGGAATCCTGTTTAGGAGACCAGAACGTGGCCCTGAGAAGCCAGGGGACAACTAGCAAGATGTGGTACCTTGAGGACGGAAAAGGGAACGGAGCAGGAACACAGTCACCCCTCACTTAATAAATATTTACATCATTCGTTTTTTAAAATTTTTTATTTCGATATAATTTCAGACTTACAAAAGAAGTTGAAAAAATAGTACAAAATTCCCTACACTCTTCACTCAGCATCTTCAAATATTAACCTCTTTAAAACTATAGTCAAAGGATCAAACCAGGACATTAACCTTGATATACTATTATTGCTATAGATTAATTCTGTACAATTATATTCAAATTTAATTTCGACTTAAACCATTTGGATTTCTCTTAATGTCCCATGGATGCCCTTTCTCTGGTCTAGGATCCAATCCAGGATCCCGTAGCACATTTAGTTGTATTTCCTTAGCCTCCTTTAACACAGAACAGTTCCTCAGTCTGTCTGTCTGTCAAGACTGAGGCTTTTGAAGAGTGGGAAAAAAAAAGTGTAGAATGTTCACCAGTTCAGTTTTGTCTGGTGTCTCCTCATGATTAAATTCAGCTGATTGATTTTGGCACGAATACCACAAGAGATGATGTTGTTCCCTTCTCAGGGCATTATAGAAGGCGGGATGAGATCTTTTTCCCCCCAGAAAAGCATGTTAGAAGAAAAATACCTATTTTAGCAGTTAACAACCTCATTCAGCAGTGGCAAAGAAGAGGTGAAGCTGCACCTTGAACTGGCGCTGTACGGGGCCCTGCTCTGCTATCCCTCACCCCCTCTGAAACTGAGGGCGCGTCGTCTCCTTCCAGACCCTTCCTTCCTCCAGCCGTTCGCCTGCTGTGTGAGGCCCCCTCTTAGGGAGGCGAAATACTTTGCAGAGCATTTGTACAATCTCCTATGAAAATAGGTCCAAGAGTAATAAAGATGTAGCTACTGCCTTTAGTTAAGCGTAGTTTTCTTTGGGAAGAAAATTGGATGTAATAAAAAGTATTGAACATTATTGGAGAAACAGGGACATTTATGCTTGTATGTGTGCAAGATTTGCCAATAAGGAAAAAATTAAACACACTGCAGAAAATATAATTGTTGGTACAAAATTAGCTCACGTTCCAAGAGGGTAGGAAAGAAATATTTCAAAATACTATAGGGAGAGAAGAAGCAGAGTAGAAGTGTGAGTGCAAGAACGAGCCAGGATATTTTTTTGCCTCCCCTGCACAGTTAGAGGTCATATGATTGTAGGACAACTTTGCTAGGGTGACAGTATCCAGAATGTGCTTGTGGTACATGGAGATTTATATATTTTAAAAGGTTTATTTGGGGCGCCTGGGTGGCTCAGTGGGTTAAAGCCTCTGCTTTCAGCTCAGGTCATGATCTCAGGGTCCTGGGATCGAGGCCCGCATCGGGCTCTCTGCTCGGCAGGGAGCCTGCTTCCCCCTCTCTCTCTGCCTGCCTCTCTGCCTCCTTGTGATCTCTCTCCCTCTGTGAAATAAATAAAAATCTTTAAAAAAAAAATAAAAGGTTTATTTGTTTATTTGAGAGAGACAGAGCATGAATGGGGGGTGGGGCAGAAGGGGAGGGAATCTCCAGCAGGCTTCCTGCCCAGGGAGGAGCCCCATGTGGGGCTTGATCCCACAACCCTGAGATCATGACCTGAGCTGAAACCAAGAGTTGGACACTTACCCCACTGAGCCACCCAGGCGCCCCTACATGGATATATTTTTGCCTTGCTTGGGTCCTTTTGGAGTAAATGAAGGGCTTTAACAGAGGTAAAGTATTAAGGACATCAAGGTTGAACTTCAGTTTAGTACTTGTTTGTCCATTTGGTGAGGCTGAGCTACGTGGAGAGGAAAAGTACCCAGAGAATAGGCCTTTGTTCTTATACGGTCGTGTCAGTGCCCTTAGTTTTGGAGAAAATTATATTTGCTCAATTTAAGAGAATAAAGTAAAAGAGAAAAGGATCAAATATGTAGAAAAAAGGAGGTAAACCATTTCTGGATCAAACACTTGTAGCATTTGGCATCTTTAAAGATCTCTTTTTATCCATATGCCCCCACAGAGGTCTGCTATCTTATCCAGGTGAGATACTGCACATGTTGGTTTGTATCCTGTTCCTTTTTTAGTCTCTTTTTCTGCTTCAAATTATTAAATGCCGATTGTAAAAAAGGTGCAAACACTTCAGGACATGTGAGGCAGGATGTGAAAATCTCTCCAGGAAAAAAAACATTTTAATAGTTTGGTGTATCTTCTCTCTGATTTTCTCCACGCTGTCTAGGAATTTAATGTTTTCACTTCAAGTATCTTAGACTTGGTAACTTTCCAACTGATATTGGTGAGGTCACATGACCTTTTTGGTATTCAAAGTTTCTTTTCTTTGGATTATAGGAGTCAAAAATGTTCGTTGATTACCTGTCTTATAAACATTTCTTTCATTTCCCATCTTGTTCAGTATTTTGGGGACATCTGTTTCTACTGACTATCCTATCTTTCTTCAAAATTCTCCTGTTTTGGGGCACCTGGGTGGCTCAGTCGTTTGAATGTCTGCCTTCAGCTCAGGTCATGATCTCAAGGTCCTGGAATCTAGTCCCGCATCGGGCTTCCAGCTCAGCGCGGAGCCTGCTTCTCCCTCTGCCTCTGCCCCTCCCCCTTGCTCATTCTCTCTCTCTCTCTCTCTGTCTCTCTCCCTCTCTCTCAAATAAATAAATAAGATTAAAAAAAATTCTCCTTCGCAGCACACTCTCCATCCTGCCCCCTTACCCAGCCACCTCCCCTCCATTCTGCACACATTCTCTTTGTACCAAAAGGTCCTTCCCTTTTCCTGATCTTTCATCCAGGGTCCCCGTCTGGGTGCTGAGCTTTCTTCTCACAATTTATTTGCCCTCATTCTGTTTAGATCTTTCCTCCCTTCTCTGCATCTTCTAGAAGGATGGCACACCTCCTACAGATCCAGCTCTTACCCTGATCCCTAATGGGGAATCTGCTTGTTTTAGGTTCCAAGGATTCTTGTAACAAAGCACCACAAACTGGGAAGTTTATAACCACAGAAGCTACCTTGTTAACTGTTCTGGGGGCCAGAAGTCTGAATTCAAATGTCAGCAAGCTCATGCTTTCTCTGAAGGCTCCAGGGGAGAAATCCTTCCTTATCTCTTCTGGCTTTTGGTGTTTCCTGGCAATCCTTGGTGTTTCTTGGTTTGTAGCTGCATCACTCCTATTTCTGCCTCTGTCTTCACATGGTCTTCACCTCTTTATGTGTCATGTCCAGTTGTCTGTCTTTTTGTCAGGACACAACACGTTGGATTCTGGCCCACCTTAATCTCATATGACATCCCCTTAACTTGATAAAAATATCTGCAGACTGTATTCCCACATAGGGGAAGGGAGGGAAAATGGAATGGAAAGAAATCAGAGAGACAAGCCATGAGAGACTCTTAACTCTAGGAAACAAACCGAGGGTTGCTGGAAGGGAGGGGGGGATGGGGTGACTGGGTGAGGGGCATCAAGGAGGGACATGATGTGATTAGCACTGGGTGTTGTACAGAACTGATGAATTAATGCGTTCTACATCTGAAACTAATGATGTCATATACATTGGCTGATTGAATTTTAAATTAAAAAAAGACTGTATTTCCAAATAAGGTCACATACTGAGGTTCCAGGTGAACATGAATTTTGGGGGGACACTACTGGGCCTAGTACACTGCTCTAGATCCATATTATCACTTCTTTTTTAGACATTTCCTTGTGGATGTACCACTGGAGTCTCCAACTAAACATATCAAAAAATGAGGTCATAATCTTACTGGTCCTCTGAGAAGCCCTGGCAAGAAACAAATTTTAAACTAAGCTAAACAAATTCAAAGTTATCAAGAACGACTCTTTGAAATTTACATGCAATTTTGAAGTAAATGTACATTGTGCTTTGAGGATGTGCTTCTGCTAGTATGAAGCTATCACAACCTGTAAGACATCTGAATAATATAATCTCATCCTCTTTAGTTAGTATTTTCCTGTGTATTTCACTTTATATGTGTATAAATGTGTATGTGTGTATGTGTGTGGTATGATGCATTAATACAGTAGATCAGGTATATAATTTATAAGTAAATACATGCATATACCTGTGTTAGGGTGTGTGCTCAGAGATTTTTTCAGTGAGTGGAGTGTGTGATCAAGAGTTTGGAGAACAGTGGTCTGCAGAGTCAGCTTCTTTTTCCTTAGCACTACATACAAGGCCTTCACTTATAGCCCCTAACTTTTTTTTTTTAAGATTTAATTTTTTTTAGAGCAGTGTTAAGCTCACAGCAGAACTGGGGGTAACAGATTTCCTCTCTACTCTCTGCCCCCACACATGCATAGTATCCCCTCTTACCAACACCCCACACCAGAATGGTACATTTGTTACACTGATGAATGTACACTGACACATCTTAATCACCCAAAGCCCATGGTTTACCTTAGAGTTTGCACCAGGTGGTGTATGCTCTGTGGGTAGGGACAAGTGTCTAACGGCACGTAGCCCGACTTCAGTGGTACACAATCGTCTCACTGCCTTAAAATCCTCTGTGCTTCTCTTCATCATCCTTAACTCCTGCAACCACTGCGCTTTTTAATGTCTCCATAGTTTTGCTTTTTCCAGAATTTCACAGAGTCAGAATCATCTGGAATGCAGCCTTCAACCTTCTTTTCAACCTTGTCTCCACTATCTCCCTCTATGCTGGTGCAGCCTATGCCCCGTGCCTCTACTTACACACTGCGTTCCTTGGCTCTGGCTGCCTTCTCCATTGTCAGTGCTGCTTATCATGGTTCGCTCTCCTCCTTCTGCAACCCTGTCTTCTCTCCAAGGCGGGATCAATCCTCTCTCCTCCCTGAGCCTGTCTTTACTTTCACTTTACTTTCAGGCACTCTGTCATTCCCTCCTCTACTCTCACTCTTGTGGTTTCTCACACTGCTGTTCAGCTTCTCCGCTAGGGTAGGTGATGGTGTTGGCTCTGTGTGTGTGTGTATGTGTGCGTGTGCGTGCGTGTGTGTGTCTTGACCCCATGCTAGCTGGGAAGCTCCTTGAGGATGGAGCCAGTCATTCCTCACTCTTGGTCACCCTCCTCTCTCCTCTCCATTCCAATTAGACACTTAATATTTATTCGATACATTTCTGCAGAACTGACTTGTTATTTAAAAATTCTCAAGTTAATGACATTTTATATTTGAGCATGGTCTACATTTCCTGTACAAAGAATGGAAATCATTAGTCAATGAGAAAATGATAAAATCCTGCAGTTCTGACACTGTTTCTTATCTGAGACCTCCCTCTCTCTCTCCCCAGAACTGTTAGCAGGTAAGTTTTCACAGTGATTGAGCATGGCAGAGGAGCAGAGGACACAGTCTCAGATGGGACAATGACATAAAAATGGAACGTTTTCCATTCTGGTTGTTTTGTTACAAAAACCAGGTTTTGCGAAGAGTGTTTCCATTTGCCAATAGCAGTAGTCACTTCCCTTAGGTAGAAAATAATTCTCTTTTCTTTTTTTTTAGTTTTCTAAGACTTATATATGTTTTATCCATTTTTAGCTTTCTTTTTTTTGGCAAAAGAAAAAAAACTGGGTATGAATAAGTTGCAAATGTTAAATGCAAAAGGAATGAGCTCTTGTAGTCACTAGAACCTCTGTTTGTACTCATCTCAAACATGGCTACTGAGGTGTGACCGCTGGTTATATGGCTTTCTTTTTTTGTCTGCTTCAGTAGTTCTAAGGGCTGTCTACAATGACATTTATTATTTATACAGGGCCTGCACATAAGAACCAGACAAAAAGGTAATTTTCAACCATATCTATGTTCAAGCAAGTGTCAGAACATGCATGTGTATCATGTAAAAATAATAAAAAGATAATACTCAGTTTTGGTTAAGCAGTGGAGCAAATTATGCTTTCATCTCCTGTTGGCAGGAATTTGGAATGGTATAATGTTTCTGGACAGCGATTTGGAAAAATGGATCAAAACCCCATGAAATGTGTGTATCCTTTGATCTAACAATTCCATTCTTAGCAATGTGCTCTAAAGATATCATTACAGTTTTGGACAAAGATTTAATACAGATACATTCATTTCAGCATTGTTTATAATAGTGATAAAAATTTAGAAATGATTTGCATGTCCAATAAGAGGAAACTGGTAAAACAAAGTATGATTTTCCCATATGATAAAATACTTAGAGGCCGGTACACATTGAATTATAGATGAATTTTTAAGATATAACGTATTGCTAAGTGAATTAAGCAGGCTATAAACAGTATGTTTAGTTTGATTACAATTTATTATAAAAAATGTGTATATCTTTGATTTTCCACCTTCCTTTGGCCTCAAGAGGCTATACTTGCCTTTAATATTCATATCCTATGGCTCAAGTCCCCATTCAGCTTGACTGTGAGAGGTTCTTTCTTCTAGAAGATTCCCCTGGTCTTTCTCTCATCACCTTCTCTGGCATTTTGCTCCTTTGCAGGTCACCTGCTGCTCTCTTGAAGCCAGCTTCTCTGGGTTAATTATCTTTCTCCTTATGAAGCTTTGCAGAATCATGGACAACAATTTCCTGTAATGCCCCAAACACAGGTAAGACTAAGCTGTGATGCTCAGTACAACTTTCCAGAACACTTAAGTATAATATATGGGAATGGCAAAGCAAAAAGGAGAAAACTTAAAATTGGATGCTAGGTATGTTTGCTCCCAGAATGCTTACACTTGGCTCAGTCTCACCTGTGTACCCATGTGTCTGTCCTCTGCTGGTTGTGTTTCTCTTTTTCCTCTTCCTGGTCACCATCGTGCAAGGACCATCTTTTATTCCTCTTTCAAGAGTGCTCTTAAGTTTATGACCCCTTCCAGGAATTTTTGCCACCAATCCCTCTAAGATGCTGGAGACGGGAAAACTGTTTTCCTAAAAGGAAACATAATTTGTACAAATTAATTCCACCCACACCGAGAATAATTACATTATTATGCTTTGTGATTTAACTTAGTGTCTGAAGGCTCCACATTTCAGAATGGGCTCTTACAAATTGAGTGACCAAAGGGCCATTAAAGAGACCCTTCCCCCTGTTCTCCATAGTCCCCAAAATAAAGGGACAGTTTGGCTCAAAAAGAAATAACAGCTGTCATTCTGTAATGTAAACATTTCTTACAGTAATAAAAGGAAACATTGTACTTCTTCCTTTGCTTTTTTTAAAAAAAGAATTCAGTTTCTACTAGAATATATAGATATTTAGTGTGTGTGTGTATATATATATATATATATGTATAGAAAAACTCTCGAGGAGATATACCCTAAAATATAAATAATAATGATCTTTAGGTGAAGAATATATTAGTTTTCTACTGCTGTGTAATAAATTACCTTAAACTTAGCTTAAAACAACAAACACTTATTATCTCACCATTTCTTTGGGTCACAAATCTGGATACAGCTTCGTTGGGTAGCCTCTGGCTCAGTGTCTCTCACGAGGCTGTGGTCCAGGTGATAGCAGGGCCTTGGTCATCTCAAGGCTCAACTGGAGAAGGATGTGCAAGGGAGGGAGGGAGAGAGAGAGAAGTCATAGTCTTTTGGTAGCCTAATGTGTCAGGGGTCCCTAAGACCCACCCCCTGGGTTGATGATTCTCTGGGAGGGCTCACAGGGCTCAGCACATAGTGGTATTCTACATAGTCATAGCACACGGGTGATGGCTTATTACAGTGAAAGGGGGCACAGCAAAACCAGCAAAGGGAGAAGGTGCCCGAGGTAAAGTCTGGAGGAAACCAGGTACGAGCTTCCAAGAGCCCTCTCCCTGTGGAGTCATCAGGGTGCATGGAATTCCCCCAGCAGTGAGGTGTGACAACATATGTGAAATGCTGTTTACCAGGGACCCTCATTAACGATTCAGTGCTCACTTCTATTTTAGAGATTTTAGCAGGAGCAGGTCACATAGGCACCTTCTGCCTAGTATGTATCAAGCTTCCAGACTCCCAGAGGGAAGACTGGTACTTAGATTAAGCCATGTTATTTGCCCAAACAGTGTAGGTACAGTGAGCCCTTCTTATCAGGGAATGGTGGGAAAACTCGTGAAATCCAAGTTCCTGGACACCAGCCAAGGAACAACCTTATAAGCGGGGTTTTCTAAGGATAATAGTCTTAGGCCTGCTGTGCTAACTCTTTTTTGCACACCTAATATCAGAAGTGGTATCTATGACTTTTCTGTATTCTGTTCATTAGATGCGAGTCACTAGGTCTAGTCCACAGGCAAAGGGAAGGGATTTCACAAGGACACGACTATGCAGAGGAAGGATCAGTGGGGGCCATCTTAGAGACTCCTCACTACACGGGGTGACTTTGTTTTTCCTTTCTGTATTTTCTGTTTTCTCTCTAAGGACATGTAGTATTATTATTTTTTTTCATGTAGTATTTTTATAATAAGAAAACTATTTGAAAAATGTGATTAGTTTTATATATATATATATATATATATATAGCAGCATGTATGTACTACTGCTGGCGGGAGAAGGAGTGTATTTCTTGGTGGAATAAAACTGGGATTTCTGTAGGCACCATCCATACTCTGAGGTGTGGATCCTTATGGCCTAATAAATCTTGTTGATGTTTGAGATGGTGAGGTTACCTGGGAGGAAAATGTTTCTAGTTATATTTATAAGAATAAATGTAGGATTGGAAAAAAGTGTAGTGTTTCAGAGACAGCAACAGTAGCGGCAGGAGAGCTGAAGCAGACAGTAATTTGTTTGTGAAATGGCAGGATGTGGAGGCTCGGGGAAGCTTCCCCAGGCTCCAGGAAGCTTCAGATCAAGGCAGATATTATGCCTTGAAATACCTGGCAAGAAACGCTGCAGGTCATTGATCAGTGTGGGAAGTGTGGGTCAGGGTGAAGGGGGCATGCGGAGGCTGGAGCTGGGCGCCTCTCCCCTTGCCTGGGGGTGACGGCATTCCCCCTGCTGCTCCGATGAGAAGAGACGAGGGGAAGAGGAACTTCTTTCCTCTTCTGAGCTCTGGATTTCGGAGAGGAACGGAGCCTGGCCTGGGGGAAGATGGAGTATGACAGAATGAGGGAGAGTTGCTGTCTGCTGGTCTGCTACCCATGGTGGAACAGACGCCCGGTAATCTGACGTGGGCAGTCACATGGGGTCCAGGGTTACCACTGCTGTCGGGCATCGGAACCCCAGAGGGCACTAGGACAGCCCCTGGGTCACAGATAGGCATTTAGTGAGAGAGGGAGAGATGTACAGATGGATTCTGGAGGCTACTCAGGGGCCTCCTCCAGCATCTGCAGTCCCCACACCTGCTTTTTTCCACACATGTTAATTAAGATAGTCTAATATGATATCATCATCATCATCATCATCATTTTGGTATGATTCTCCCCACCATAATGTAAGCTCTACGAGGGCAGGGATTTTCTCTGTTTGGTGTCTGGCATGTAAGAGGCACTCAGTAAATGTAGTGGAATTGAATTTAAAAACACATCGATACCAGTACCTCATTTTTTTTTTTGCCTCACTTCTATTGCCTAGTGGTATTTAAATAAAAACTTCATATATTTGCCTGTCAACTTAGTGGATTTCATCTGCTGAACTCTGTGAACGTTAAAGACGATCTGCCAATATTATACTAAGTGAAAGAAGCCAGACACAAAGGCCACACATTGTGTGATTCCATTTATGTGACATGTCCAGGACAGGCCAATGCATAGAGACAGAAAGTAGGTTCGTGGTGGCAGGCACTGCAGGGAGGAGGGAACAGGGGGTGAGTGCTAATGGCTGGGGGAGTTCTGTTTTGGAGTGATGAAAATGTTCTGGAATTAGATAGGGGTTATAGTTGTACAACTTCGTGAATATACTAAAACCCACTAAATTGTACATTTTAAAAGTGGTATGGGAATTATGTCTTGACAAAACCGTTATTCTAAAATACAGATTTGTCATTAATTTCTCCTGAGGTAGGGGTGGCCATTTCTTTTATTGCAGTTCCACGGATAAATAAAACGAGGCTTTTGAGCAGGGCGGTGTGATACAAATTGTGTCGGCTTTGGAGTCAGACACACGCACATTAGTATCTGGCTCCTTATCATGGCATGACCTTGGGCAAGTTACCTTTCTGACCTCTGGAAGCCTCATTTGCCTTCTCTGAGAAGTGGGTACACTAATACCTGAGACATAGGACTGTGTGAAGGTCAACTGCATTAACCCATGAAAAATGCCCAGCCCCGGGATTGACAGCCTGACAAGGAGCTTAGTCCTTTTCCTCTCTCCTCTCATGGCAGTAGACCTACACGGTGCCCAGGTGAGGGGCAGAGCAAGTAATGAGAATCTGACCACTGAGGTCGGATACATTTTGTCGCATCCAAAATGATGAGTCTGTCTCTTGAAGCCCATTCGTTTACTGTGGTTCATTGTTGTCATGGGCATTATTTGGGGTGGAAAGTCATTGTCCCTTGGTCTCTTTTCTCATCCAGAGCAGAACAAAATTCTGCCAGTGTCACTGAGCACACCCAGCAGGTCTTGTCCCTGCTCTGGAGACTGGGGCTGTCCCTGTCCTTTCTGAGAAGGAAAGAGGTAGGCGGAGCTCATTCCCCTGATTCCCCTGATTCTTATTTGCTGGGCGGTTCTTCTGCATTTCCCCGTCACATTGTGGTTTGCTGGTAATGTTAATAGTCCGTTCTCCAGGGCAGAAAAGCGTCCTGATTTGTAGTGTGTGGCAGTTTCCATGGTGGAAATCCTCTCTCCGGGGCTCCCTTCAGCCAACCAAGGTGGTGTCATGGAGTGTGGACTTGGGAAGTGATGCACCTGACCGGTTCGCTCAAGTTGGGGGAACGGGCTCCAGCATATGACCGCCTTTATGGGGTTCTTACCCCAGCACGGCTCAGCAGAGCTTCCAGGTAGCCCATCAACGTGCGCACTTAGGAAGGAAGGGGTTTCCTCACGTGGATTTTCACAGCCTCTGTTGTGCCTGCCTTCAGCCTCCTGAGAACTGAGCATGGAAGGCACAAAGCTGTGAGCGTGGACGGAAGGTTCGGAATCTGCTCAGGAATCTGCACTGGAGAGTGGGGGTAGAGGTGGTGAAGGGTCCGAGCTAAGTCCGTTGGGTAGATGTATCTTTTAACCCTATGTGAGGTTGTGTTGGAGTCACCACATTCTGGCGACTCAAAGCCTCATACGCTGTCTCTTGTAGCTTGCTGGAATGGGGTGCATCCATGTTTGACAAGGTCAGAGTCACACAACTAATGTCTTAGGATTATTATAGGATGCATGTTAAGGAGAGAGGCAGAGGTGTCTGGCAAGTTGGCAGCCTTACAAACACAAGCTATACAAACCCCACTCCTCCAGGGGGCTGACCCGTCTCCTGCTGGGTAGCAGGTTACAGATACAGTATATTCCTGGAAGCAAAGCAATATTGGTGAAAGTGATTATGGAAATAATCTTGAATTCTGGGGCTGTTTAGGGTTTGCAGGATGCTGTGTTTTGGTGTGGGGAGTGTGGTATTTTTTTGTTTTATTTTGTTTTGTTTTTTGTCATGAGAGTAGTGGCTGGGCTCAGACTCTTCTAGTCAAGGGCAGTGGGTTAGTCAGAGCAACCTAGCTTCTATAGCACACTCCAGTGATTCAATACAAACATCTTATTTCTTAGGACTTCCTTCTGGTTGACTGGGGGGTGGCTCTACCTTCCCTAGGCTTCCAGGGATCCAGGTCGAGAGAGGCTCTATTATCTTCAGTGCTTGGCTCCTAGCATTTCCCTGTCAATAGCCAGCCAGTAAATGGGAGAAGGACAGAGAAATAGAGAAAACGTGTTTGGTTTTCAGCCACGTCCGTTCCACTTACATTCCTTGATGGTCCCTCTTTTGCATGAGGAACAATTTCTGGAACTGGGTGAGCATTTATTAAAGATTCCCTGCCTTTATGATAAGTTCTTCCATTTTTTAGATTGGTGAGTAGGTCCTGGCTGGGCTGCTGCTTCCCGAGAACAACTCCCCTCCTCGGGAGGGGAGCCAAATCTTTGGTGCTCAGCTAGCTGTGTTTGCCAGAGTCGGAAATGATTCTGTGGTCAAAATGGCGCTAAGAGCGTCCTTTTGTTAAGGGTATCTTTACTTACAGATTGGGTGTAATGTTAGCATTTTTGTCTCATATGTTTCCTTTTGAGAGGAAACTTAAATTGGTCAAGAAAGCGTGGTACTTTGTTAAGCCAACTGCATTTAGTTCGTGTTCCCCCGGTGGGACAGTTCTGGAAGGCGTGGCCTTTCAGCCCTGGGGGTGTCATTAACTGAAGGCCCCCTGTCCTTTCTGCCTGAGCAACTTCTCTGCTTCTTCAATCCCTAGGCTCTTGTTAAATCCACTAATTTACTAATTCACTGCCCTGGGGATTTTAATTGAAGCCAGCATGAGTAACAGTTAAGGTCTTGTGGCAAATTATTGGGGCAAAAAAAAAAATTATTGGGGCAAAAAAAAAAAAATAAAAAAAAAAAAACCCCTTCCAACAACCAAAGCTACTTACTAAGGATTCAGACCTTATCTATTTCTTTTCACGCCCAGAGATTTCTTGAAGATTTATGTCTCCAGGTTCATGCCTTAAGAGGTAATGATGAACACATTGAAAACTGGCTTTTTTTGGCCAGAGGGAACATCTGTGCCTCAGTGCTTTGCATATATAGTGGAAAGTGATCCACTTCATTTGTTTACATTTTGCAGGAAAGCAGATAGTAGATTTAGAATGGGACAGTCAGGGCATACATGACCCTTTAGCTGCCCCCAAGAAGGTCAGTAGCTCTGTATTCAAATGTGAAGCTCAGTAACTTCATACCCTAAGGGCTATTTTGATGATGTTCTAAAAGCCGTTTGGTGAGCTTTAATCTTTGTGCCTTGAGATAGTCTTTTAGGCTTCCCAAAGGGGATCATAGATTAATTCCACCAAGTATTTCCAGGCAGCTCAGGCAGTGGGGGCTAAACATGTTGCAGGTTTCTCTACTGGAAGTCCACTCTTCCTTTCCCACTCTCTGTTGTCTTTCTGTGGCTTCTTGTTCTTTTTTTCTTTTTTTCTTTCTTTCCAAGTTGTACCTGATATTTGTGATAGTTAATTTTATGTGTTTAACTTGATTAGGTCACAAGATGCTCAGTAATCTGGTTAAACATGATTTCTGGATATGTCTGATGGTGTTTCTGGCAGAGGTTAGCGTCTGAATCCATAGACTGAGTAAAGTGGATTGCCCTCCCTGGTATGGGTGGGCCTCATCCAGTCCATCAAGGGCTTACATAGAACAAAAAGATGGAGGAAGGTTCAACTGACACTGCCTGTCTGACCTCGAACCTCAGTCTTCTCCTGCTGTGGTGCCCCTGGTTCTCAGGCCTTCTACTTTCAACTGTATGACCAGCTCTGCTGGGTCTCCGGCTTGCAGGTGGTAGATCATGGGACTTCTCAGCCTCTATAATCATGTGAGCCAATTCCATATAATAAATCAATCTCTCTCTCTCTCTCCTTTCCTTTTTAAGTAGGCTCCACACTGGGCATGGAGCCCAAAGCAGGGCTTGAACCCATAACCCTGAGATCAAGACCTGAGCTGAGATCAAGAGCCAGACACTTAACTGACTGAGCCACCCAGGTGCCCCAATAAATCTCTCTTTATATTTAATCTCCTATTGGTTGTTTCTCTGGGGAACCCACTCTAATATAATATTTCACCTGTGTGAAGTCGCTGGGAAAGTATGACCCCCCTCCCCTGGCTGAGGAACCAGATCCCAGACACTGGACACCTCTACAGTTAGCTCTGATTAAATGTGTCTACTTGCTGGTGTGGGGATATGCCTCAGAGCTCGCTTTCTTCTGTATGGTTGGGGTTAGAAATTTAATGACTTCCACAAGGGTATAGAAATGTGTATTTGCCTGCAAGGACTCCAAGTGGTCTGATTTTATGGGGTCTTCCCTGATCTAATGTATTTCTTGCCCTAGTCAGGATGATAAAAATCCAGATTCTTATGTAGACTAGATTGAAAGATTCAGTACTGTTTATATTTCTCTTTTCTGGGTGACAAATAGTCTACCTTTTCGTATTTCCCTTACTATAAAAGGCAACTGTTGGGAAAATCCTAGTTTGTCTAGGTATGGCAAATAGACAGCACTTCAGTTGCGAGCGCCAGTAGCGTGGTGGTGCCTGTCTGGAGAGCTATGCTGAGAAGAATTCTGATTCTGCATCCACTGTCAATATGAAAAAACTTGCCCTGTTGGTTAGCAGTGCCTGCCGGAGGTGCGGAAGTCAGAAGTGGTGAAATGTTTGCCACAGCCATTCGTTCAGCCACTAAATATGGAGTGCTCATTACATGGCACTGTTCTAGGGCTGAGGGCATTTTGCTGCCTAGCCTCTATTGTAGGTGCAGGGCACTGTTGTAGCAGCTGACTCTGTGTTGCCCCTGACTGACTCATTATTTTACAGGTCTAGATAGGTCAAATGATTCATCTGAGGCCAGAAGACTAGTTAGAAGACTGTCAACCAGAACATAGGACTCTTGACTTCCTTGTTGTCCACCCCGTGACTGTCTCACCAATACCTGGGTGAGCTGATTGTAAGCATTCTTATTCTAGGCATCTTAGTGTTTGTAGAAAAATTCTTGACCTTCTTGCATGTCTTTCATAAAGGGTTGGCCCTCAACTTGGGCTGTGGCCCAGGAATAAGGTGACTTTTCCTTCTTTCTTGGAACCTTCCACGCTGAATCACCTGCCCCTTTTGAGAATGTGACAGAGGCAACAGTGCCTGTGGAAAATTGGCAAACATCAATGTGGTATTTAGTTAAAGCAGGATATTATCCAAAGACCCTATAGAGGTTACAGAGTGCCTGGGAATGGGGTGGGGTGGGAGCTCCAAGGATCAAAGTATCAAATGGTAGTTGGGTGAATTTTTCCATGGCTAAATTCCAGGAAAATGATCCCTGATACGGTTCTGTTGTTCAAAGTAAGCCCGTTCCTGCCCAGGGCTGGTGAGAGTAGGCATGTCCAGATGGGTGGGTGGAGAAGCACTTGGGAGGAGAGATTATTTTTTTCTCATTAGGATCCAGTTTATTTCACCAGTTCCTGAGCTCACTTTACCCAGTACTTAGGGAAAGGGTGTGTGCCTCCCTGCCACGATTTCAATCTGAACTTCAAACCTTTGTAAAACAGGCTACTCTATCTCTTTTCCTGCTTGGTCTCCATGGAAAACTGGTGAGATTCGACCTCCTCCCAAAGTGTTCAAAGCAAAGTGTCTACTCAGAACTCTGTGGGATCATACTACAATTCCAGGGAGGGCAGAACTCAGGCCACTAGTGGAGAAGGCTGTGCTTGCCCATGAATCTTTCTTTCAAAGAAATCATAGGCTGATTTATATAACCATGTCTATTTTAGGGTTCTTAAAAGGATTTCTAGGAAGTTAAGACAAATCTGAAATAGATTTTCTAAAATGCCTCTATCCATGGGGT
This sequence comes from Ailurus styani, assembly GCA_002007465.1. NCBI lineage: Eukaryota > Metazoa > Chordata > Mammalia > Carnivora > Ailuridae > Ailurus > Ailurus styani. The sequence continues at coordinate 1,427,340 of LNAC01000145.1, read as the reverse complement.
ATGATTTTTAAGAAGCTCATTACTGGTCACTAGAAAGCCTGATGTAGCAGGATTTGTCTGGGCCGGCTCAGATCCCTTTGACCCACCCTGAACATCACCCACAGATAGATCCTGTATTGGTCCAATGGCTTCCTGGGCTGTCTGCCTAAGAACATTCTCTGGCAGTGTTTTCTGGGCACAGGCTGGGAATTAACCCCCAGGAACAACCCTCAGCCAATAAGAGACAGGAATTGGTGGGCAAAAAACTGTGAGCTTCCTCACCTCACAGTGATGAGTTCTGAGGTGGGTCTCTAAGAGGTCTCAATGGGTCAGAGCCCCAGCTGTCTGCAGCTGGAAATTTCTCATTTATGCTCCTTACTCCCTTCCCTGTCTCAATTTCCAGCTTTGTCACCGTGAGTTCTGGTCATCTCCAAATAAACACTTGTACCCAAATCCTGGTGTCAGGCTTATGAGGAAACCAAAATAAGACCTGAGAGACCTCTGTGTCTTTTCTTGCCTGAGCTGGAATATCTAAAAAGTAGAAGTGGGGTTCTATAACTGGTTATTCTGCCCAAGAGGGGAGAACTTCTGGAAGCCACAGCCTTCTGTGCTCTCCTTTGTTGGCAGGTAAACAATGTTGGTCACCTGGGGGTTTATCTTCTCCAGGGTGGGATACACAGCACCACAATGTAAACAAAGTAAGAATCACTTTGGGGTAATCGGATTGACCCAGAGACACAGCATTTGACTTGGCGGTAATAAAGGTTCTAGATCTCAGGCCATGGGAGTGACCTCTCATTGAAATTCCAGGTAGTGTCTGTGGATCACAGCCTAAGCATGTCTGCTGGGTCTTGATGGGAGATTCAAAGCAGCTGGCTGGTTTGCGAAGGGGAGAGGCTTGCAGTGTTAAGAGGTGGGCTATGGTGGGGAGGGGGTGTCATGGAGATAGTCTCTGGTGCAGACCAGGAGTACACAGTCCCTTTTCCTTGTGAAAATTGGTGTCTCCAGTCCTTTTGTGTGGCCAGATTAAGCCAGGCAATGCCAGATCCCGGTGTACAGTGGCTTTGTTTCTCTAGTGCATAGAATGTTAGTGGTGTCATAGGCTTGAGCCCATACTGAACTGGGGTCCCAACCAAAGAAGACTGACCTCTCTCCTCTTCTTGTCACATTGGAGATTAATGTGACTTATCAGATGTTTTTGCTTGCTTTATTTTTAGGTGACACAGCTCAGGTGAAACTGTCCCTTATCCCTTAGCCTCAAGCAAGTTTGTGAAACAGCCCTGGTTGGAGCATTAAGCTGCCCTGTCTATAAAGCATCACTTTGACCTCTGGCCCCTGCTGCTTGGTAACCAGTGTAGGGCCCAGATCAGCTCTGTGGAATTGGCAGGCTCAGGAGGAGAAGAGGAAGGGGAAGGAAAGAGCCTTCTCCAAGGAGTAGTTCTTATTTGGGAAATAGAAGGTGTCCCTTTCCTGGCCTGATTCCACATGCTCTTCTGTGGCCTTTCCTGCTCTGCAACAATTCCCTATAGTGCCTCCCCTATGCTGCCCTTCTCTGTGGTCTGGACCCCTCTGCATTCTTTCAGAGGCTAAGAATATTGGGAGGTGACCAGAGAGCTAATGGGTCAGCATGTTGATAACGATCATAGCTAACGCGTCCTGAGTGTCCACTCCGTGCCAGGCACTCTGCTAAGGACTCTATGAGGATTATTTTGTGTAATCCTTTAATAATCCCAGAAATTGGGCACTGTAATTATCCCTGTTTTTGAGGTAAGAAGCCAAGGCACAAAGAGGTTAAATAAGCTTCCCAAGGTCACACAGTCAGTAAGTCCTGGGGCCAGTACACAAAATCTGTGTTTTTCACAAATATTTATTTAGCACCTACTGTGTACCAGGTACTTATTCCAGGTGAACAAGACAGGCAACGCCCCTGTGCCCCTTCTACAAACTCATGGCCACTTGAACCTGGGAGGTCAGGAAAGGCTTCTTGGGGGAGGTGACATTTAAGCTGCTATCTGTAGGACAGACTCCAGAGATGATGGAGAAGAAAAGTTCTGCAGATGAACAGCTGGGGTGACAAAACAGTCAAGGCAAGAACAAAAAGGAGAGGAAGAGCTGATTTCTGTGAGAGGAGGGGGAGGCAGGAGGGCCCCTTCTGGAGCCTCCCATTTGCCATTCTTCATTGGATCAGGTCTTCCAAAACTCAAAGCGGCTCTGTGGCTCCCCTGTGGGAATTCGGGGGCCAAAGGGCCTTTTCAGCTTGTATTACCAGCCATATGGGTTACTGTGTGACTGGGACCAGGGTGGGAGCCCAGGGCACACCCTGGCTTGCTGCACTCTGACCTCATTGCGGAAGCTGGCCCTGCTGCAGGCTGGCAGCCACCCAGAGATGGGGGCGGGGGTGGGGGGATTGTGGCAGGTCGGTACTATCTCCACCCCCTGGCAGGACAAGACCTGTGCAGCCACCTCTGGGCTTGGCGCCAGCAACTCTTATTAAAAAACAGCGGGACTGTTTTGCAAAGGAAACAAGGGAGAGAACGTGACGTGGGCTGAGATTACAGCTCACAACATTTCAGGCCTGGGCCAGTTTCAATAGTGAAGGTTCAAACTCCTGCCAGAGCGTGTTTCCAGGAAACTTCAGGGTATGAAACTGTCATGCCAGATGTTCTAGTGAAAGGAAAACCTCCCAGAACAAATAATAATAACAACAGAAGTGTGAATCACTCCTGCAGGTGAGGGAGCAGGAGTGAGCGAGAGAGCTCTAAGACTGTCACTGCATCTGGGGACTTCTGGGCGAATTCCATATGCCCTGTTTCCTTTCATTCTCGAGCCCTTTTCCTCTGTGCGGTCTTCAGGACCCGTCCTCCCAAACTGCAGAGGTAGCGGTCATTGAGAGGTGAGCAGCTGGAGAGAGTGGATGGGCAGCCCCCTGCGAGCAGCACGTTTCACAAGTTAAGAAAGATACTCCTGACGGCGGGTGTAGATTGCACAGCCAAGGCAAAGCTCACTTTCTAGGTCCTGAGCTAGAATTCTGTGCTGTGGGGTGGGGATGTGTGGCATGTGAAGTCATCAATATCCCAGGGTGCTTGCATGGAACACCTGTCCCAAAAGATACAGGGGTGTGTTATTTTGAAAAACAGATGCCCCAAGAAAAGCAAAGGACATACCTGGGGTGTAGTGGATATGAAGAGCCATTAGCTAAGCCTTGGGTACCTTATCAGCGGGTCCAGAAAATTGTTGTGTTCACAGCAGCTCCAGCATAAGCCTGGGTTTTCCCTTATGCTCAAGTCAGACTTGATGTTCTGACAAAGCTAGTGCAATCTGGGCAGGAAGTAGGGTTTCAACGGAATGGACTCTCTTAGTCTCCATGTTTTTGGTGATGGAAAGGACAGAGAATGTGTCACAGATTGGTATGGGGTCATGTACAGTGGTGCAGGTTGTACCCTGCACAATGTTTGGTTTAAGGGGTACATTTGAGGGCCAAGACCCAGCTAGCACCATTGGCAAAGCTATTTGCCTGGTATGCAGCTGTGTCATCCCAAAGACGGGACACATTTTAAAACTGGTTCTAGCAGGATACCTGTTTCTAATTCCCAGAAGGGTATCATTGTGTGAGTTTTTGTCATCAAAGAAAATGTTTCTCATATTTCCCTTCTGTATACCTTCTCTCCCTCTTCTTTTTTTCTCTCTCTTAGAATACTTCCCCAGATGTCTTCTAGGAAATTGATAGGTGATACATAAAACAAGCGTTCAGTGGTAAAATAAGTTTGGGAAATGTTAGTTTAACCACAGATTTATTTGAATAGTAGGATTTCTTTCTTTCTTTCTTTCTTTTTAAGATTTTATTTGTTTGTCAGAAAGAGAGGGAGAGTGAGCACGAGCACACAGTTGGAGGGGCGGGACAGAGGGAAAGGGAGAAGCAGACTCCCTGCTGAGCAGGGAGCCGGTTACAGGGCTCAATCACAGGACCTTGAGGTCATAAGCCAAGCAGAAGGCAGATGCTCAACCGCCTGAGCCACCCAGGAGCCCCTGAATAGTTGATTTCTAAGAGCATTTCATATATGACCTGTATAATGAATCTCTGAGAGGTCGTTGTGCTAAGCAGAATTTCCCAAATGCATATGGCCATGGAAGCATCTTGGAAGACTAACGTTCTGTGAACACATGTAATACTGTTTTTGTTTTGTTTTTGGTTTCAAATTTTTACTTAAATTCTAGTTAGTTAACAGGAGTAGAATTTAGTGATTCATCATTTACTTATAACACTCAGTGCTCATTATAACAAGTGTCCTCCTTAATGCCCATCACCCGTCTAGCCCATCCCCCCACCTACTTCCTTTCCAGCAACCCTCAGTTTGTTCCCTGTAGTTAAGAGTCTTATGGTTTGCCTCCTTCTCTTTTTTACCTTATTCTCCTATGTGTTCATCTGTTTTGTTTCTTAAATGCCACATATAAGTGAAATCATATGGTATTTCTTTCTCTGACTTATTTCGCTTAGCGTAATACACTCTAGCTCCATCCAGATCTTTACAAATGGCAAGATTTCATTCTTTTTGATGGCTAAATAATATTCCCCTCTCTCTTTCCGTATGTGTGTGTGTGTGTGTCTGTGTGTGTGTACACATACATACACACCATGTCTTCTTTACCCATTCATCAGTTGATGGACATTTGGGCTCTCTCCATAGTTTGGCTGTTGTTGATATTGCTGTTGTTGTATTGCTGCTATCAATACACATGCCTCTTGAATCCGTGTTTTTTTATTCTTTGAGTAAATAAATACCTAGTAGTATGATTGCTTTATCATAGAGTAGCTCTGTTTTTAACTTTTTGGGGAGCCTTCACACTATTTTCCAGAGTGGCTGCACGGGTTTGCATTCCTATCAACAGTGTAAGAAAGTTCCCCTTTCTCCCTATCCTCACCAACATCTCTTGTTTCCTGAGTTGTTAGTTTTAGCCATTCTGACAGGTGTGAGGTGATATTTCATTGTAGTTTTGATTTGTATTTCCCTGATGATGAGTGTTGTTGAGCATCTTTTCATGTGTCTGTTAACCATCTGGATGTCGTCTTTGGAGAAATGTCTATTCATGTCTCCTGCCCATTTCTTTTTTTTCTTTTTTTTAAAGATTTTATTTATTTATTTGACAGAGAGAGAGATATCAGATCACAAGTAGGCAGAGAGGCAGGCAGAGAGAGGAGGAAGCAGGCTCCCCACTGAGCAGGGAGCCCGATGCGGGGCTCGATCCCAGGACCCTGAGATCATGACCTGAGCTGAAGGCAGAGGCTTTAACCCACTGAGCCACCCAGGTGCCCTCTCCTGCCCATTTCTTAACTGGATTATTTGTTTTTTGGAAGTTGAGTTTGATAAGTTCTTCAAAGATTTTGGATACTAACCATTTGTCAGATATGTCATTTGCAAAAATATCTTCTCCCATTCCAAAGGTTGCCTTTTAGTTTTGTTGATTGTTTCCTTTGCTGTGCAGAAGCTTTTTTATCTTGATGAAGTCCCAATTGTTCATTTTTGCTCTCATCTCCCTTGCCTCCAGAGATGTGTCTAGTAAGAAGTTTCTACTGCTAGTGTCGACGAGGCTGCTGCCTATGTTCTCCTTTAGGATTTTGTTAGCTTCCTGACTTACATTTAGGTCTTTCATCCCCTTTAGATGTATTTTTGTGTATGGTCTAAAAAAGTGGTACAGTTTCATTCTACTGCATGTTCCTGTCCAGTTTTCCCAACAGCATTTGTTGAAGAGACTGTCTTTTTCCTATTGGATATTCTTTTCTGTTTGTTGAAGATTAGTGGACCATATAATTGTGCGACACATATAATGCTGTTTTAAAAGATCTATACTGCATCCCATAGATTTTTAGTTAGGTAGGATTGCTCTGGAAGCATGCCATTGTTTTTATCAATTGGAGACCTAGGCTAAATGTCAACCAACTGCCCTGACTTTCCAGTGGAGTCATGGCCTCCTTGGTGAAGGAGACAGCATTCTTTTCTACAGGCACTGCTGAAATAGTCAAGGGTACACAAAGCATTCAGCATGTGGGAGGACATCTTCTTGGACGGATGATGGAGGCTTAATAGCCAGTTATCCTGTTATCCTCCACAGATGGGATTCTTCAAGCACCAACAACGAAAGGGCTCCCTAGGGAACCAAGGATTGTTGGTGCTATCCTTCAAAAAAGAGAATAGGAAGAGGTAGTAGAAAAAGGAATTTATTCTTAAAAACCCACAAGTTTTAAGTTTGCTAGCAATAAGGAATCATCCAGGAAGTATCTGATTACTTCTTTGACATAAGTCTTCCAAATATGGAGAAATGTTTACTCCCCACCCCAGACAACCAAATGGACAAACAAACATAAAGGATATTCTGTGCTTCTCTGTTGCTTTGCCATGCACTAGAATCTCTGTAAGACCAAGAGAAGTTATTAAAGACTAAAGAGTTTCTATTCAGACCAATGGACCACAGATCTCCTTGTGGCCCTAAGGGGTGAAAAGGGTCTGGCTTCCAGGTTGGTCCTGACATCACTGGCACAGCTCTCTGCTCCACTGGCCACAGATGGTTAGAGCCAGCCTCGAGTCCAGCTCGGCGTGGAATTTGAGAATGTGTTTTGTAGGCACAGTTACTGCATCTAGAAAGCTGAACAAGAGCAGGTTTTCCAGCAGTCCATAGGTCAGGAAGGGTGTGATAAGCCTCCCACTCACCCACGGGTTGAGGTACCATAGGTTATCCCTTCTCAATCTAGATAGACTTGTTATTTTATTTTGTTCATTCAGCTTTGTGATTCATGCAAACTGGAAGCATCCTGACTTAGAAAATCACTGAAAATATAGCAACTACTACTGTTTTTGTATCATTTTGGTTTGTTCTGTATGTATCTGTAACTAGCCCCCAAATGTAAAGGACATCACAGAATCATAATAATCAGACACACCAGTGAGAGGTTATTTCTGCTTCTGTGCTTGGAGAAGGGAAGATTCCTCACACTGATTGGAAAAGCAGATGAATTCAAATGCAAATCCCCTTGCCTACATGTGGGATTAGAGAAGGTGTACATTGTAACAATTTGAATACCCGTTTAAATTTGACTGTATTTGTCTTCCCAGATTTTACTGCCATCTATCCTTGTTGTGTTTGCCGGCCAGATAATACAGAACTTGGTGAGCTTTAAAAGTAATTTCCCTTTTTGTACCCTGAACTGGCCTCATGGAAGAAGTTCCACAGATTTATGAGTAGAATGACCATATATTTTGGTTTTCCCAGACAGTTCTGGTTTATGTTGTTGATGGATTAATGATTGTTAATTATTTTTAGCGTCCACTTTCACTCTCCTAAGTGTCTTATTTCGATGATAAATTATATGGTTTCTCTACTCATGAGTGGGAGAAGTGGGTAGGTGGAAGAAATACCATAGTTGGTACATCTCCCCTTTTAAATCATTTTGGCAACCACCATCATTTAAATAATACACACATATTTATATACACACATACACATTTATTTCTTGAATCATTAACTTTAGGCAGTATGTGTTAATTCCCTACTGTGTAAAATGAGACAAATGGAACATCATCCACATACAGCGTTTCCTCCACTTCCATCACCCTTGCTCCCTCCTAGCTTTGGCCAATCCTTATATTACTTTCACATTGTCAAGATTTACATTTGTTAGTTGCAAGTATATTCTTTTGCATAACCACAGTCAAGCTTTCTGCTTCGTCTGTAGGTAGATTCTAAAAGTTGAAAGGCAGTGAACAACATTTATGATAACATAATTATGGAACTCTTATTTCCAGTCGAACCAAATAGCATGAACAAACCTGTAGAGAAGGATATCCATTCCATGCCATAATCAGGACAATGTTTCAACTCAAATGACATAGGGCTTGATCTCATGACCCTGAGACCATGACCTGAGCTGAAATCACGAGTTGGATACTTAACCAACTGAGCCATGAAGATGCCCCCAAAATATTTATTTTAATACTGATTTAGAAATATCTTTGAATATTTATGAAAATGTACGTGTAGGATAGTATTCCTAACAGTGTACCAAATGGTGTTCAGTCTTAACCTGAGAATCACTGGCTTAGCTGATGGGAGGAATTGTGGCTGATCCAATTATTAGTGATCTCAGGGCTTTTTAAACAATTACAGTCATTGCTTCTCTTCCACCTGTACTTCCTTAAGTGACTGCCCAGAAGTATCTATATGGCAGAAGTAGGGAGACAAGCCCTTCAGGGGAGATGGGTGTCATGCTGCCATGAGCTTCACCCTTGATTCACTGTGTGACCCTAGGTAGTAACCATAGCTGCTCCTGCTGTCTCAAGGGCTTCCTGTTGGCCAGGCACTGTGCCAAGCCCTCTACAAGCATATTCCTGATCACCTCTTATAACAGCTTCATGAGGACAAGACCATAATCACCCCCAGACTTACTGAGGCTCAGAAAGGTATGCTATGATCGTTTCACAACTCCATGAACACACGAAAAACCACTGAATTATACGTTTTAAATGGGGGGTATTTTATGGTATGCAAATTACATCTCAATAAAGTTGTTACTATTTTTTTTTTTTTACCAACCTGAGGTGGAAGTAATTAAAATTATGAATGAGGTTAAGCATCTTTTCCTTTGCATGGCAGAAATTTTTCTTTTTCTTTTCATATTTTCATTCACTTAAAAATGGGGTTGTTGGTCTTTTACTCACTGATTCATAAGAGGTCAAGTTTGGTCTCTCATATATGTTGCAAATATTCCATGTTGCTATTTGGCTTTTGACTTTATTCATGTTCTTTTGTCCATCAGAAAATGTTAATTTTTATCGAGATAAATTTATCATTTTTTCCTTATGTTTTTGGTGTTTTATGTTGTAGTTATAAAGGCCATTTTAATCCTATCATCAGCTTCAAGATGACTTTTTAAAAAGAAGCATCCATGCTTTCTTCTGGTATATTTATGGTTTATTTTATTTTTATTTTATTTTATTTATTTATTTGACAGAGAGATTACAAGTAGGCAGAGAGGCAGGCAGAGAGAGAGGAGAAAGCAGGCTCCCTGCTGAGCAGGGAGCCTGATGCGGGGCTCGATCCCACGACCCTGAGATCATGACCTGAGCCGAAGGCAGAGGCTTTTTAACCCACTGAGCCACCCAGACGTCCCTATGGTTTATTTTAAAAATGTTTAATGTTTTGTCCATGTGGAATGGGAATAAAGTATAAAAATCTAGTCTGTTTTCTCCCAGATGGTTGGCCAACTGTCCCACCATCATTTAATGATTAATATATCTTAGCTGCTTCTATGAGAAAGTAACTTCTATCATGTTTTAAGCTCCCATATGGGTTTGGTTCTATACCCTTAATTCTGTTTCACTGATGTTTCTGTCAGTTCATTCATCAAACTCTTTTATTGTTGTAGCTTTATAATCAATTTAAAATGTGGTGAAGTTCTTGTTCTTTTTGGTTTTATTTGGGCATTTTCTTGGCTTGTTTCTCACATTTTTTTTTAAATAGGTGACATTACTTTAAATGATCAGTTCCAATAAAAATTTGTTATTTTTTATTTGATAGCATAAAATTTACACATTTAATTAGGGGACTATTCCCTATATGGTTAAAGATGTTTTTGGTTTCCCTCTACTTCTTGATATTCGTCTTTGTCTCCTTTACTCTTGTTTGATGGTCCCCAGAGTTGGGTTATTGGTTAGGGGGATTATAAAATTTATTGTTTACTGGGACACTTTTGAAATTAAACAAGTTGTTATGGATAATTATGCTAGGACAACATGTAAACCAGGACTGCCCTGGGCAATCTGGGATACATGGTCTCCCTAATCATTGGTCCCTTTCCAATTTATAATTTTTTCCCTTTTGTGATCTTGTAAATTGCTATTGTATCAACTACATTCCACATGTTAATGATTTTCAAATTTGCATCCAACTTCCCTCTTGAGTTCTTGATACATATTTCCAGCCCTATGCCAGACATCTCATCCACATGTCCCACAGTCATCTCAAACTGGGGTTGGATTCAGCTTCCCTTTATAACTTGGGTCCTCCCTGCTTATTTCCCAGTGAAATCAGCCATCTAGTCTTTTGAGTTATAATCTGGAACTCATCCCTATCTGGAACTCACCCCTCTCCCATATTGCCCCTATTGGTCTCCAGATCTTTTCAATTCTATTACTGATACAGTTTCTAAATCCAGTTCCACTTCTTATTGCCACTGTCTTCTCTTTATTAGGGTTCTCGCACGCCTCTTTTCTGGATGATTACAGTGGCTTCCTTTCTGGACATCCTGCCTCAAGGCTTTCCTTACTTCAGTCTCCTTTAGCGTGAAAACGTAAACCTGATCTTATTATTCATCTGCTGAAAGATTTGTGCTAGCACCCCCTTTCCAAACCCTACCATGCTATGCAAGGCCGTCACAGCCTGGTTCTGTCCTCCTGTTTAAGTTCTCACCTCTTCTGATACAGATGCCCCTCGTCAAATCCGAAGTCATTCCATCTTCCACATACACCGTGACATTTCCCCAACTCTAACTCTGCACAGACTGAAGTCATGAAAATACCCTTTCTGCTCTCTCTCTCTCTCTTTTTTTCCCCCAAAACCAGCCCCCTCAGACACTGAGGTCAAGTCTTGCCTCCTTTGTAAAGGCTTTCTTGATTCTCCCAGGCAGTGAATCCCCTTTGCAGTGTCCTTGCAGCTCCTCCTTCGGTCCGTTCACCCACTCATCACCCGGTGATTCCCTCTCTGTGTACATGTCTCCCTCACTCTCCCTACTGGTCACTTCTTAAGGGCATGGACTATTTCCCCAGAGCCTGGTACTTAGCAGATGTTCAATAAATTTTTGTTGGCTAAACCCATGAAAGATGCTGTGAATGGTGGTTTGTGACTACTTGCGGTTACTTGCAAATTCCATCTGGAATGCAGCCCAGGGCAAGCTTGCTTATTTTTAATATTATAAATTACAACAATAAATTCAAATTATTAATAGTAGAAGTTATGGAGGACCTGCTTTATTTAGGTATTATTATAGGCCCTTCAAGAGGCATTTTCTCCTCTAATCTTAAAAATAACCTATCAAGATAGATTTTTCTCTAGCCATTTTACGATTAAGGAAACTAAGATTGAAAGCGGTTGAATAACTTTTCCTAAGAGCAGTAGCTAGGAGACAGGATTACAACCAGCTGTATTTGACTTCAGAATCCACAGTCTTTTCTAAGTTCATTTGGAGGCAGCTTTTCCCTCCTAATGATTTTTCGGGATCATATTTCTTCCTCACCGTCCCTGACCTCCCTTGTTCTCTCTCCTCCTTATCTCTTTACCCAGAGGCCTGTTCTGAGCAGCCCACCATTAGGGCCTACCCTTTCTGATTCAGGACCCCCAGCCCCAGCCCAGGTAGTCCCCAGTGCTCTCAAGCCATTAAAGGGTCCCCTGTTACTGCATCCAAGGTGAGAATGAACTAATTTGAGCGTGAAATCTACGTACCAGTGGAAATGTCCAGACAAGGCTCTCAGGTCTCCTGCTTTCCTCACAGAGGCATTTAACATAATGGCCTCCTGGAGACACCATTTTGTTCGTTGTTCAGCACAGAGGGGGTGAGATGAATGATGGGAAGTGGGGGGAAGGGTTTACGGTTATAAGAGAGCTGCTGTTCAGAGAAGTAGTTGGGGATGTAGGAGGCTCAGACAGTGTCAGAGGCTACTCCTCTGGGCAGAGAAGATTCGGTTCATAATCCTATTTAGATTTTATTCCCAAAACTAGTACATGCTAACTGTAGGAAACTTAAAAAATTAGGCAACCATAAGGAGAAAATACCACTTTTAATCTTTTTGTGGTATATGCACCTTAAAACATTTTTCTATGCATGCACCTCTCCCCCACCCACTTTTCCTTTTTTAAAAATAAGGTCACAGGGCGCCTGGGTGGCTCAGCAGGTTAAAGCCTCTGCCTTCGGCTCAGGTCATGATCTCAGGGTCCAGGGATCGAGCCCCGCATCGGGCTCCCTGCTCAGCGGGGAGGGAGCCTGCTTCCTTCCCTCTCTCTGCCTGCCTCTCTGCCTACTTGTGGTCTGATCTCTCTCTCTCTGTGTCAAATAAATAAATAAAATCTTTAAAAAAATAAATAAAAATAAAAATAAGATCACACTCTGTATAAGTTCTGTTATATATATTTAATGTTATTGAACAGTCTTTCTTCCCACCATTTTACATGCATTCATAGTGGTCATGTGAACAGTTTCCAGTGTTGTCTTGGGTCCGTGGTTTAGCAATGAATGGGCAAGATGGGGATGAGGAGGCAGATGGTGGCACCCAGAATTAAACGGCTGACCTAAGACCACCTCACCGACCTATGACATCTGGCTCAGACACTAAAAGTTAGGACAAGAAGGAACTTCAGAAATGACTTCACTGGCCACCTCCTTTTGCATTTGGGGTCACTGAACCAAAAAATGAAGGTTCTTTTGTTTGTTTGTTTTTAAAGATTTATTTATTTTAGAGTGAGAGAGTGAGAATGCAAGCAAGGGGAGGTGCAGAGGGAAAGGAAGAGAGAGAATCCCAAGTAGGCTCCATGCCCAGCACAGAGCCTGACACAGGGCTCCATCTCCTGACCCTGAGATCATGACCTAGTCACAATCAAGAGTTGGATGCTCAACTGACTGAGCCACCAAGGCACCTCTGTTTTTGTTTTTGTTTTTTGTTTCTTTTCAAAAAGTGGAGGTTTTTGGCCATGAATCACTGACACTGGCAGGTCAAGCCCAGAAACCGGGATTCCTGTTCTTTGTCCAGAGCTTTTTCTGTTCTTCCACCAAACAGTCTCACATTCTTAGAAGAATGGGATGGATTTGGAAAAATTTTACTTACCATGCTCATATAGAGTTTGGAAAGTGAGGGCTTTGAGGAAAGACAAAAGCAAAAATTATCCAGACAAGAGAAAAACAAAGTTATGAGTGATCATGATCATCATTAAGAGTTTGAAGTAATAACATAGAGTGAGCAGGACCTGTTAGGCGTTCTAAAGGAAGAACTGGATCAAAGAATATATTTGCTTATTGTTGGCAAATGGGTTTTAAAGGGTTATAGCTGATAGTCACAATAGCTAACCACATGTGAGGTCAGTGGCTTTAAAGATCTTGAAGGTAAAGATCTTGACCTATTTCTGAAAGGGTAATAGAGGCCTAGAGACATCCAATAGCTTCCCCAAGATTGCAGAGCTGATTGGCCACTTCTAGGGGTTACTGGGTAATCTGAAGTCCATCAGAGATACAGAACTCTCTGCCTGAGGCAGGAAGGAGAAAGCATCTCCTGTGGACTTATTTTCCTGTGGTCAGGTGGTGCTCCATGGGTGTTACTTCCCCTGCACTTCTGGTTGTTCCTGTGTGAGCCCATGCTTCTGGTCAGACAAAGCCCAGGGCAGGCTGTGAGGAGCTTGTGGAGAGGAGCTCCTGTCAGGCAGTCCCTGTGCGAACCATCCAGAGGCTGTGCAGAACGGGTGGCAGCAGTGTGGACAGATAAGAGGTGAGGAAGAGAAGATCTGGAGGTGTGTACAATAAGTATGCTGTATATTGAGACTAGAACTCAAACCTGCATGGGTAGAACATGCTGTGCAGCTGAGAGTTCTTTTATTTGTGCAGGTCATTCTGAAATAGGGAGCCTCAAAACTTAGACTCTTTCCCTCGTGGCCCAGGGAGCAGGCTGCCATGACTGTTCCTACTCCAGGCCGGAGGCATCTCTAGACAAGCACTGTGGCCAGGGAGGCTTGGTCTGTAAAATGACGGATGCTCACATTTAATCATATTTAGAGTTTAATGAATGGTTTCAGGAAGTCAAACAGTAAATGTCCATTAAGACAGCAACTAAAAAAAAAAAAAAAGACAGCAACTAATAATGCATTTCTCAAAAGTTCTTTGACCCAAAGTTCAGAGTGCTTTAAATTTTATTTAAATCCTGGTCTTCAGAGGAACTCAATGAGGTAGTTAGGTAAAAAATATTTCATTATTTCATACAAGAAGTAAGGAAAAGCAGCATCATCCCTTTGGAAGACAGCCTCTAAAACAGTTGCATGGTTTCTCTTGTTCCTTCCCTCCATAAAGTACACAGAAAGAACACCTTGAATATTGTATCCAGAGGGCTGGGCAGATTGGTTCTGTTTGGACCAAATTGGAATGAAATTTCAGAGACAGACCTAAGACTAACTTCTAATGGCTATATCCCACAAGAGCTTTCCAAGATAGAGTCAGTTCAGCATTCCAAGTGGGTATAAAGTTGACTGAAACAGAAAGAGATTATTTCCCTAGTTTCAGATAGTCTAACCAAAGGGTGTGGGCTCCATCCATGAATTGTCAAAGTGTACCTGTCTGTGTGTCTGATACATCTGTCCCCACTACATTTCTGTCCCTGGTACTCACAGCTTCTTTGGGTGAGGCCAGGCACAGACTCAGAATCTTCTTGCCCGGTTTTAATTGGACTTTAATCTTTTCCTTTGTTCTGGTTGATTTTTCTGAAGAAACCAAGAAAAGCAGGTGGCTTCCTGCAGTGTAGTTGCCTTTGTGACGATGAAAGGTTGCAATTAAAACAAATTTGCAAACCTAGTTTCAAGCACAGGCTTACTTTCCTAACCCCATATCAAGTCCTTTGTAAAAAAAAAAAAAAAAAAAAAAAAAAAAAAAAAAAAAAAAAAAAAAAAAAAAAAAAAAACTTTTTTTTTTTTTTTTTTTTTTTTTTTTTTTTTGCCCAGGTAAAATCCGGTTAAGGAGGGACAGCTGCACTCACATTTGGTTTTTTAATTAATTAATTAATTTTTAAAGACTTTATTTATTTATTTGACAGAGAGATAGAATGAGTAGGCAGAGCGACAGGCAGAGGGAGAGAGAGAAGCAGTCTCTCCAGCAAGCAGGCAAGCAGGGAGCTCGATGTGGGACTCGATCCCAGGACCCTGGGATCATGACCTGGGGAGAAGGCAGCGGCTTAATTGACTAAGCCACCCAGGCACCCTGCACTCACATTTGCATTTTGGATAGAGTAATATAATTTTCTCAAGTAAAAAGTACGTTTTGCTTTCAAGTTTGTTTTCTTGTTTTTTGTTTTGTTTTGTTTTCTCCTTTTTTTTTCCTCCTGGTGGTACAGCTCTCAGGCTTCTGAGTTAAATAAGTTCTTGATATTTCACCTAGTTGAACTGTGTGTTGGGGGCTAGGGTTTCCTCTCCCCTCATCTCAGCATTTGCCTTTCAACTCCTTATTCTGCATCTCCATCTCCCTGGGTTTTTATTTCTCCATTTAGGGCTTTCTCCAGAAATTTCCCTGTAGAGCAGAAAGGAAAACAGATGTTCTTGATTTGACTTTGATGCTGAATGTGAAGGCAGAGGATAGATGATCCCAGCTCAGAATACAGAAATATCAAGGAAGGGGTGGTGATGAGAAATCCTGAAACACTTGGGGTCATTTTTTGGCCTTTTACCCTAGAAGAGGATGAGAATCAGTATGTTGGAGCCAGCTATAAATCCAAGTTCAGTGACCTCATTTTGGTAGCTTGAAATGAGCCACGAGGAAAGTATGCACACCATGGAGATTGACACCCATCCCAGACCTTCCTGGAGAGCTGGTTGTTCAACCTTCCCCAGTCAGTGATCATAGGTGTTACCGCTGAGCGCCTGCATCATTACAGCTGGGAGGCCTGGATTATAATGTCTCTGTAATAGATTTTCTATAAAACGCCCATTTGTTCCACTTCCCTTCCCTATATCAGATTCCACTGGGTGAGGTCCCGGAGGCTGTGTACCAGATGTTAGGGGAACACGGTTCTGATCCAAGCTGTTCTGTCTGCCTAGAACTCTCTCCCCAGAGAGCAGCATGGCTCACATTCCCTCTCCTCCTCCAGTCTCTGTTTCAAGCTCCACATCTCAATGAGGCCTTTTCTGACTGCCCACATGGTGCTATGACCTGCTCACACCCCTACCACTGCCCTTCCCGTCCCACTCTGTGCTTCCCTTTCATTCGCCACGTCCCTTATCATCGTCTAACATACCACACGCTTTGCTTATTGATCATGTTTATGGTGTGTCTCCCCTTCTGGAATGTGAGCTCTTCCACCTTAGAAAGCTTTGTTTTGTTCACTGGCATATCCCAAGCACCTAGCATAGTGTCTGGCACATAGCAAGTGCTGAATAAATATTTGTTGAGGGAATCAAATGAACAAACAATCCTGTCTCTAAACAAATTGGTGGAAAGTCCAAGAAGGCAATGAAACCCTGGCGCATGGGTCCTTGCCCTACTCTGAAGGAGGCCTCCCTTGGGAGTCCCCTGGAGGGTGCGACTGGAGGCCTCACAGTTGAAAGGGGTTGCCCAAAGGATGACAGTGGAGACAGATTACTGTCTGCTGCTGGTCCCGCCCCTGTAGGGTTGCCATCTTGGTGTATTTGCTCAAGGCTCTTCAGCAAGAAATAAACCCAGGATAATGCAGCCAGGTGGTGGAAGAGGGGGAAAGGACAGACTCCACTGCTGGACAGACACCAGCCTCTCACCTTCCTGCCCACCTGGCTCGGTTGGACAGCTCTCCTCTGGGCAGTGGTGCTATTACTGTATGTTCACGTGATGCCCAAGGACAGACCACTAAGCAGGGGGCTTGAGGACACCTTGGGGCTGAGTTTTTCTCTCCTCCTTTTGGACAAAAGGTATAGAACAGTGGAATTCCTTTTTTATTTTATTTTATTTTATTTTATTTTTTGGTTTGGGTAGAAGGTATAGAATAGCAACTCCAGTCTTCCAATCTGCAAAATAATGATACATTTGGTCTTATTTCATGAGATTTTCACTGGGCTCAAATGGGAAAATAAACAGTAAAGTCATACGTTGAAAGTACAAAGAAGTTTGCCAAAGTAAAAGACAATGTATTGAGTGTAATAAATTCCTTATAAAAACCAACCACACTGTAAGCCTGATGATTCACAGACCTGTACCCCTTGGGTAAAGAATAAAAAAAAAACAAAAAAACAACCAACCACAGTATCTAAACTTGAATTTATTTTTCCTTCCAGGAATTACCTTCACAGGGAGGGAAGGAATTAGGGAGGGAAGGAGGGAAGACTGGAAGAACAGAAAGAGGGAAGGAAAGAAGGAAGGAAAGAATGATGTGGGAAGAATGGAAGAAAGAGAATAACAAGAAACAGAATAGGCTGCCCCAGACAGATTCTGCCCTTGTTAGTGCACAACATTAGCGCATTTCCATTATTAAAATGAGGGTTGAAACTGCCCCTCAGGCTTGGCTAATGGCATGGTTATGCCATAAAAAACCCATTGTTCTCTGTGAATAAAATGCTACTTTTTAAAGACGAGGGATTCTTATAGCATCTGGAAAGATCAGTTATTAATTGATATCTGGAAAATGAGATTCACCTCATTGGGGGGAAATGATTAACTTCCAAAGAGCTGCATCTGTGACTGCAGACAAAACTAGTGATTGCATAGTTTTATGTACAGTGGTCCCTCTTTGTTCATGGCTTACTTTCTGTGGTCTCAGTTACCTGTGGTCACTTGTAGTCCAGAAACAGATGACCCTCCTGACAAACCTTGAGGTCAGTAGTAGCCTGAAGGTACATCACAATACTTATGCCATTCACCTCACTACATCTCATCATGGAGGCATTTTATCATCTCACAATGTCACAAGGAGAAGTGTAAGTGTCCACAATGTTTTGAGAGACCATTCACTTAACTTTTATTACAGTATATTGTTGTAATTGTTCTATTTTATTATTAGTTGTTATTAATCTGATACTGTGCCTAATTTATAAGTTAAACTCTGTCAGAGGTATTATATATAGAAAAAACAATAGTATATATAGGGTTCAATAATATCCACTGTTTTAGCCATCCACTGGAGGTCCTGGAATGTATCCCCCCATGGACAGTGGGGGGCTCCTGTATCTATGAAACACCTCTGACACAAAACGCCCAGTTCTGGTATTGTTTTATAGAGAAAACATTAAAATAAGATGCTAAGGAGAATCAACATCCATCCATGTACCCGTTCATCCACCCACCCACCCACCCATCCACCCGTCCGTCCGTCCGTCCGTCCATTCATCCATCCATCCATCCATCCATCCATAAATAATGGTTAAGAGGAGGAACGCTGGATCCTGGGTGTGAATTTCACCTCTACTACTTAATAGCCATACGATCTTAAACATGTCCCTTAACCTCTTCATGAAGTCTCTCCATCTATAAATAGTATTAGTTCCTACCTTATAGCATTGGTCTGAGAATTTAGTGAATTAATATATGTAAGACTCTCAAATAGAGTCTGGCAGATCATAAGGATTCTGTGTGTAAGCTATTATTCATTTAACCAATGTTTATAGAACCACCAGTATGTACTGGGCACACTTTTTGCTGTCATTAAATATTCATCTAAAAGCACAGTGTCAATGGTTGCATACTATTCCATGAACTATATGTAGATGTGTCTTAGTACCTTAGTACGGTGATTCTTAAATTTTAACCTGTGTCAGAATCACCTGAAGGGCTGCTAAAAGCAGATTACAGGCCCCACCTCTAGAGTTTCTAATTGACGAGGCCTGAGACACAGCCTAAGAATCTGCATTTGTAACAAGTTCCCAGGGGCTGCTGACGCTGCCCATTGGGAACCACACTTTAAAGACCACTGCCTTAGTATATTTAACTAATTTGGTTAAGCTTCTGAATATTTAGATAGTTTCAGGAAGCCTCTGGGCAACCAGAATGCTTACCAGTCACTGAGAGAGAAGTGTGTTAGTTTATGAGATAGATGAGGAAAGGGATTGGGACAATGTCCAAGATCCCTATGTCAGATACCTAGTAAGCATTGCTTCCGATCCTCTTAGCCTCACCTATGTCATGTTCTGGCTACTGCTGTGGGGACCAGTTGAGAGAGAGAGCTCAGACCAGCTTTGTGCAGGTTCAGTGAGCTGCGCCTCACCTCAGCCCTGCCTCTTGCATCTCTCAACACTCACCCTCGGGCTTGGCTTGGGATTCCTCAGATATTTACTGGGCTTGCAGATTGTACCATCCAAGGCAGCTTATGTTCCCCCACCTCCCTTTCAGGTTGGTAGACTCCATAATGCATCCTTTACCCCTCGCCCAGATGGTCCCTGGGATCACACTTTCCAATCAAGTGCTGGGTTTTAAGGCTTTGTCTCAGACTCTGCTTTGCGAGGAACCTGGGTTGGGCAGTCCTTTTCAGTGTAAAGTTTAAGTTTTTTGACTGCTTTCCCGTGATTGCTTAGTGGGAGAAAGACAGAAAGCAAGAAGAGTTCGAAAATTGGGATAGGTGGATTAGGTTTGAGGAAGTCAGAGAACTCTCTCAAATTGAATGCTAAATTGTGTGTGTGCATTTTTTTTTTTCTGGGAGATGTCCATTGCATGGAACAGGTCATCAAAGTAGAAAATCAGTAACATGGAGAGAAGAAGGAGAAGGAAAGAAAGGAGAAATTTGGGTTCTAAGGTAATGTCTGAGAGAGTAGACAGAGATGGGACACCTTGGTATAGATGCGGGGTAGCTAGGGATTGGTGGCACCAGGGGGAGGAAAGAGTGAAACAAAAAAAAGAAGTAGGAGTAGGTGGGAAACACATTTCTTTGATTTTGCCACTGGACCTAGCTGGAAACTGCCACTGGCATTCACTGCAGGCTTTTACCCACTGGTCAGAGAGCCAATGCTGACAAGCGGGATCTGAAGGAGATCAGAAAACCGAGGCTCAGTTGCAGAGACAAGTGGGATCTCCTGATTTGTCAAAGAAGGGGATTGACAGTAAGGATTTCTGAAGAACTTTTAGCAAGAAAATACTTGCTCCCTCTGGTTCATGTCCTTGTGGTTGATTTCTGGTGGCTTTTCTCTTGGGAAGAGGGAGCATTTTTGGTTTTGTCACAAGTGGAGGAACCCCAGCCCAGTCCTTAGCTAGGGCCCTACCTGTCTAGCCCTCACCACCTGAAGTGTCATGCTG
Source organism: Ailurus styani (assembly GCA_002007465.1). NCBI lineage: Eukaryota > Metazoa > Chordata > Mammalia > Carnivora > Ailuridae > Ailurus > Ailurus styani. The sequence continues at coordinate 1,407,386 of LNAC01000145.1, read as the reverse complement.
GAATGAAAATTATGTTAATTGAATTTTGGGGCAGTGTGCCTTTGGAGCAAGCAACTAGAGAGTTAAAATCTAATTTACATACTGATAAGAGTTGAAAAATGATGCTTTCTAATGAACAAAATGCCTGCAACTGATCTGGCTTAGTATTAGCATAAAAGTGTTCATCACATTGGCATACAGTTAGAATGCTGGGTGAATTTGCCTCTAAAAATGCACTGAAGCAGAAGTCTCTCTCCATTTTTGGTTTCTATGTACTTTATAGGTATTTTGACATGTCTGAAAGCAGAAACCAGAATCTGATTAAAGACCAATGTTTGACCTTTTTCTATTGGTTGGTTATTATATTTGTTTGGTGAGAGCCCTGGAGAGTGAGAAGGGAAATTCCCAGCTGGTCTGCAACATAGCAGCTCATGGTGACATTGACTCGAGATCCTGGCTCAGGGAGAACTAAGTTTCTTCCCTCCTACCCGCTTGCAAAGTGGGGGCCCAACAGCTCCAGGCTGACCAGACTCCTGCAAGCTTCTCAGGATGGTTTAGAAATGAAAGATTGGTTTTCATAATGCTGCCCACCTGCTTTGATGGACTTCAGCCCACCACTAGTATTGACAGGTTCTTTTAGCCTCAGGTCTCTTTGGCCTTCCCAATTTTTCCCTCCTTCTGTTAAGATAGGTCATGATCAGATGTACATCTGTGCATGTGTGTATGTGTGTAAGATCACTGTGAATTGGTACGTGAATATACATATCCACACTATTCCCACTAGCCCAAAGTGGGAACCACTCAAGTGTCCACCAACAGATGAATGGATAGACAAATATGGTATATCCACATAATGGAATATTACTGAGCCATAAACTGGAGTGAAATACTGCCATGCTACAACATGTATGAATCATGTTCACTTATGCTAAGTGAAAGAAGCCAGACCCAAAAGGACAAACATTTCATGATTCCATTTATATGAAGTATCCAGAATAGGTAAATCCATAGAGATAGAAGGTAGACTGGTGGTTTCTAGGAGTCAGGGAGGGGAAGAGGATGGGAAGTAATTAATGGGTATGGACTTTCCTTTTAGGATGATGAAAAGGTTTTGGAATTTGGTATAGGTGGTGGATGCACAACATTGTGAATTAGATGCCAATGTATTGTAAACTTTAAAATGTTATGTGAATTCTGTGTTAGTGTGAATTTCACCTCAGTAAAAATGAAAACCGGATTTCTCTGAATGCCACATGGAGGCTGGGTTAGAAGGGCAGGTTTCAAAACTATCGTATTAGTCCAGGTGAGAAGTTCCAATAGCTTGAACCAAGGTGGTGCTTATGAAGGTAGAAGGGAGCGGATGGAGCCAAGAGATATTTAGAGGTAATTGTGAAAAACTAATGACCAACGTCACATCAGAGGAGCCCCTCTGTTGGTGTCAAAATAAAGGGAAACAGGGAAATGAGAGGAATTCTTCTACGGTGGGGGGGGGCAGTTCTAACTAAATTTCTTACATTAGACACTTAGAACTCCTTGATTATATATGTACAAATACAGTAAATATTTCATATTGGCAGCCACTGTGCAGCTATGACATAGCAGAGAATTTCGGGCTTCATGGGAGAAAATACTTGGGAGCGTGCTTATCGGTCACTTTTCTAGCATCTTATTGTGTCTGAGAAGCCTTTCTGGAAGTGAGGAGCAGATAAACCAGAGACACCATCCAACCCTTTATGGTCACACCATACGCACGAGAAAGCTCAGCTTTGATGTGCAGTTGGTATAGAGGAGTCAATAAGTTTATTGAAACCAGAGGGAAAAGTCTATGGCATGTTTTCCCTGAGCACCCACAAGAAAGGTCAAATTAAAGGAAATGGTTCTAACTGACCATATGTAATTAGACAAGGAGAATTCTCTCCCTCCCTCATCCCCATACTAAGCCTCTCCAAGATTAGCTTTGGGGATATGTATTTAGTTTCCACAATAGTAAATACTTGTCTTAAGTATTTTCTGTTATTATTGTGAAAAATAGATTACTGGGGCATTGGCCATGGAACAGTCGAGCAGAGCCCATTAATCTGAACGCATCGCATCTGAAATTGTTCTGAGGTCTTGTTGCCCCTCCCTATCTTATCATCTTTCTTTATAACAAAGATTATCATTTAAAAAAATTTCCAAAGCAAGGAGATCCCAGTGGTTATTTTTTATCATGAATTAATCTCCTTACTGGGAGATTGAAGGCCCTCTGGGTGGGTCTTGCTGCTAATACCATCCTGAGTATACAGTTATCTTCTAATAAGCATAGTCTCCTGTCATTGTTGCTTAATAGCTTAATTGTATTACCTAGGGCAAAGGCTGTCCCAGGACTAGTCAGACAGTAAACCCTAGCTGGCTACCAGGAGCAGGACAACATTTATGGGAAGGGAATGTTAAGTGGACTTGTATCTTGAGCCTTCTGCGTCTCTTTTGCTTGTAAAAGACTTTGTTCTTGGCCCAAGGGCTGGCATTCCCAAGGGCACTGGCACCTGCCTCAGGTAGACTGAAATATAAATGGCGCGATGCTCCTGACTTCTGCCCTTACATGTATGTTAAATAGTGATGTAAGGTGTGGTAATTGTCACACAGTAGAATGAACCAGAAAAATCAGTAGTGAAACCTAAATATATTTAAGAATAAAAATGATAGGAGAGGGATTTTCAGAGTACAAATTTGGAAAATTTTGGAGAAAATATATTTTTTCCTTCTTTGAGTTTTTTAAATTACCAAAGTCATACAAAAATAAATCATAATTATAAAAATTTTAGTTGCCCCAGATGTAGTTAATTATTTGTATCTACTACCGGTATAGCGGTCATCCTTTATTCCACCAACCCCTGTGCCATCCCAATAACTTCACTAAGAATGGAATTTCTGAACAAAAATGAAATTGTTTATACCTTACTTAACATGCGCTGAAGCAATTTGGGCCTGGTTTGAACTTACCACAAGCTGAATATTTTTTTCAAAAACTTCATGTTATTCCACTCTAAAGAACCCCTGCCTTAATGTTGGCACAAAATTGTATAAAACCTCATAGCTTTCAAAAGAACAGTAATGTTATGAGAAATCCAGTGACATGGTTACACCACTGAAGTGATTAAAGTGTAAATGGAGAGAGGAATCTGACTCAGGTCAAAGAGACGTCATAGCATCCAGGCTGTGAGAACAAGAGCTAAGGTTTGGGGCTATCAGTTCCCATTTTTTGGATGAGGAAACTCAGGTCTTTCCAAGAGAAATACTTCCTCAACATTGATACTCCTGCTGTATGTTTATCATCTCTGATATTTAAAGTGCTGGCTTTTACCAAATCAGTTCATTTTCTTTTACCTTTTTGATTGACTTGGCTCCATCACTCCTTTGACCTCAGTACCCTTAGCTAATTCATTCAACAAACATTACTCGAGAACCCACTGTTGCCAGGATCTGGGAGGACCAAGGTGGGGAGCCGAGGTCTTTCCCCTCAAGAAGCCCACCAAGTACACAGTGATGGTATTAAGTCCCATAATATAAACAAAAACACATTCTTATTTTTATGCTTTGAGTTTATTTTCCATGCCTTTGATTGTCTCCCCACTCCTTTCTGTACTGTTCATTACCTTTTATGGCATTAACTATCTTTTCAGACTACTATCCCATTCTGATTTCTCCCTTCTGTGTCCTTGTTACGCTTATAATTAAGGTACCAAAATTTTCGAAGTTGATTCTTTATCAGTCAGGATAGGCAAAGTTACTCTTGAGTAACAGGCAACCTCCAAGTACCTGTAGTTTTGCATATAAAAATGTATTTCTCATTCACACTAATCTCCCTTGTAGGGAGGGCAACAGGGAGCCTTTGTGGGATCTGGGCTGGTAGAGGTCCAATCTTGACATGCACTTCCATGATGAAAGCCACATGGGAGGGAGGTTGGAGCTGAGTACCACTAATTAAATGCCTTCTTGCCAGGGGGGCGGGGAAATGACGCCTATCACTTATTCACATCCCATTGCTGTAAACCAGTTACATGGCTACATCTCTTCAGGGGATGGAGAAGGGCACTGCTCCTTGGGAGTGTATGGAAGGAGCATCTGCATACTTTTGAACATAAATGATTGCCACAGTTATCTAGTCCGTATTAGTATGCTAGTATTTCCAGTACGTTCATCTTAACTTTACCCAATTATGAGAATTGTGAAGGTAAATGACGGCGACCTCCTTATTTTGTAAAACCATAGTGTCCACCAGAGGGCACAAAACCAGACACTTATTACATTTATGTTTGACATGAGATTTTGTGAACTCCTGTTTAATTAAGCCTAGTTTATGATATGTTCAGATTCTGGCCTTATCATATGGATTAGAAGCTTTGGAGAAATCCGAGGCCTGGTTTGTGTTCCTTGCCAGCAGAGTCAAGTGAGAGGGTTCCAGGCAGGAAACTCACTGAGGTCTTTTCTAATACCCGGACCTCTCTAAATATCCCAGGGATTGTCAGTCACTTAACACCACTCCCAAACGCAGTCATTTGTTCAGCTTAAAACAAACCAGGCAGGGTGACAACTCATATTTATCAAGTATCAGAAAGAGGGCACATTCCAGATGATCCTTGAGATTCCTACTGAGATTCTTTAAAGTTTCTTTCGAGGAAGACAGTAATGAGAAAGAGCCTGCACCTTTTATTATTAGTAGTATTTATTTAAATTCAAGTTAGTTAACATATAGTGTATTATTAGCTTCAGGGGTAGAATTTAGTGATTGATCAGTTGCCAACAAGGCCCAGTGCTCATTACATCAAGTGCCCTCCTTAATACCCATCGTCCATTTAGCCCATCCCCCTACCCAATTCCCTTCCAGCAACCCTCAGTTTGTTCCTGTAGTTAAGAGTCTTTTATGGCTTGCCTCCTTCCCTGTTTTTATCTTGTTTTATTTTTCCTTCCCTTCGTCTATATTCACTAGTTTGTTTCTTGTTCTTGCTTCTTATATTCCACATATGAGTGAAATCATATGGTATTTGTATTTCTCCGACTGACTTATTTCGCTTAGCATGATACCCTCTAGTTTCATCTATGTCATTGTGAATGGCAAGATTTCATTCTTTTTGATGGCTGGGTAATATTTCATTGTATATGTATACCCCATCTTCTTTATCCATTCATCTGTTGATGGACATATGGGCTCTTTCTATATTTTGGCTATTGTGGACATTGCTCTCAACCTTGGGGTGCATGTGGCTCTTCAACTCACTATGCTTGTATCTTTTGGATAAGTACCTAGTAGTGCAATTGCAGGGTCATAGGGTAGTTATATTTTTGATTTTTTGAAGAACCTAATAGTTTTTTCCAGTGTGATTGTGCCACTTTGGATTCCCACCGACAGTGTAAGAGGGTTCCCCTTTCTTCACAACCTTCCCAATGTCTGTTGTTTCCTGACTTGTTAATTTTAGCCATTCTGACTGGTGTGAGGTGATATCTCATTGTGTTTTTGATTTGTATTTCCCTGATGCTGAGTAATGTTGAAAATTTTTTCATGTGTCTGTTGGCCATCTGTATGTCTTTGGGGACACGTCTGTTCATGATTTCTGCCCATTTCTTGACAAATTTTTTTATTTTTGGGGTATTGAGTTAGATAAGTTCTTTACAGATTTTGGATTCTAGCTGGTTATCTGATGTGTCATTTGCAAATATCTTCTCCCATTTCATAGGTTGCCTTTTAGTTTTGTTGATTGTTTCCTTTGCTATGCAAAGATTTTTACCTTGATGAAGTACCAATAGTTCATTTTTGTCTTTGTTTTCCTTGCCTCTGGAGATGTGTCTAGCAGGAGGTTCCTGTGGCCAACATCAAGGAGGTTGCTGCCTGTGTTCTCCTGTAGGATTTTGATGGATTGCTGTCTCACGTTTAGGTCTTTCATCCATTTTGAATTTATTTTTGTGTATAGTCTAAAAAAGTGGTCCAGTTTCATTCTTTTGTATGTTGCTGTCCATTTTTCCCAACATCATTTGTTGAAAAGACTGTCTTTTTTCCATTGGATATTCTTTCCTGCTTTGTCGAAGATTAGTTGACTATAGAGTTGAGGGTCCATTTCTGGGTTCTCTGTTCTGTTCCATTGATCTATATGTCTGTTTTTGTGCCAGTACCATACTGTCTTGATGGTTACAGCTTTGTAATAGAGCTCGAAGTGTGGGATTGTGATGCCACTAGCTTTGGTTTCTTTTTCAGCATCACTTTGGCTATTTGGGGTCTTTTTTGGTTCCATACAAATTTTAGAATTATTTGTTCTAGCTCTGTGAAAAATACTGATTTTGTTTTGATAGAGATTGCACTGAATGTGTAGATAGCTTTGGGTACTATAGACAGAACAATATTTGTTCTCCTAACCTACGAGCATGGAATATTTTCCCATTTCTTTGTGTTTTCCTCTGTTTCTTTCATAAGTGTTCTGTAGTTTTCAGAGTATATATATTTTACCTCTTTGGTTAGGCTTATTCCTAGGTATCTTACAGTTTTTGGTGCAATTGCAAATGGGATCAACTCCTTGATTTCTCTTTTTACGGCTTCATTTCATTGTTGGTCTATAGAATGCAAGACTTCTGTGTATTGATTTATATCCTGTGACTTTGCTGAATTCCTGTATCCTTTCTGGCAGTTTTTTCCATGTAGTTTTCAGGTTTTCTTATAAAGTATCAGGTCATCTGAGAAGAGTGAAACTTTGACTTCTTTGCTGATTTGGATGCCTTTTATTTCTTTTTGTCTGATTGCTGAAGCTAGGACTTCTAGTACTATGTTGAACAACAGTGGTAAGAGTGGATATCCGTGTTGTGTTCCTGACCTTAGTTAGGGGAGAAGAAGAGCCTAGACCTCTAGCTTGCTGAACTACCCCTAAGCCCCAGAGCCCAGTTGGGGACTCAGCTTTATGATGAGTCTACATCTTGGGCTCTTGAATCCCATTTGTCCTTGTACCCATCCACCTAGGTTTGTTCACGGTCACCCAGTTCCTGACCTCTTACCTGTGATGCCTTCCAAACAAGGTGCTTCAGACAGACTAATCAGTCAGTGCTCTTTCAAACTGAGTTTTTAAAGTTATTGTTCAACCAAAGAAACAAGGTGGCTGCTAGTGGTACTCAGATTCCCATCTGATGCCCTAAAAAAATTAGCCCTGGCCCTGGATCAGTTACCTATGGCCAACTCTGTAACAAAAGACCCCAAAATTAGTGACTTTCAAACAAGAACCATTTATTATTTCCCATGAGTCTATGGGTTAGCTGGGCTCATTCACACATCTGTTCAACTGGTGAGTCAAATGAAGACTGCCTGGTTTGGGATGGCCACATATGGGATAGCTGAGATATCCCTATGGGCTTGTCACATGCACACACCCCACATGCCTCCTTACAGGCTGGCCCAGGCATGTTCTCAGGCTAGCCTGTACATGTTCTCAGGACAATCACAGAGAAACAAGAAGGGATAGAAATGCTCAAATATGTTGCCTCTTTAAATGTCAGGTTTGCTTCTGGCCCATTGACCAAAGGAAGACACATGGTTCAGGCCAGAATCACAGTGAAATTGATCCTACAAAGCTACTGGGAGACCATTGATTAGGGCCATTAATGCAACCAATCTCCCACAGGCCCCAAACATGCATATTCCATGCTACAAAACCAAACCCCTGCAAATGATTAGGACCTACTAGCTCAGAAGCCAGTCTATTGTGGAGAGAAATTTATTTGCTCTTGTTCCACATTCAGGAAACTACTAGGATTTCACTGTGGGTGACTGAAAGCCATCTGGGAGAAGTAGGACTCAGGGTGGGGAATGGGACCACTGAACACTTACTTTATTTGTGTCTGAGACCCTGACTCCTCTGAGTTAATAGAGCATTCTCGTTGAGTGATGAGGAATTGGTCATCATCATTATCATATTCATGCATTTGCATATAGATGGCAAAACTGGTGTCTTTATTTTTGCTAGGATTTGAATTTGCAAGGGAAGGGCAGGGAGTACAAAGTTTTCCATATTATGGCTTTATCCCCTAAGGAGATTCCGTCAGTTTCAGAAAACCAAATGATGTCCTCAGTCAGAATTCAAGAGCCACCAAAATGACATAATACAAACAATTTTTTACCAAAGGCTACAGAAACCAATTTATGCGCTGTGCCTCTCTGACCCTCTCTACTTTTTTAACCACAGGAGATAAATGATAGATATTATTAAAATATTACACAGTTCTGGAGGGAGTCCAGAACCTCTTCAACACTGCATTTATATCATGTTATAAAACTTCTCTTTAATTTGGCAGGAAAATTTTTTTTTAATAGTTTTTGGAGTCTGCAAAGAAATGCCTTATTTAAAGTGTATTCCTTATCGCATCTGAACTGGGACCTGCCTGACAGCTAGGCATACCACATTAACTGAATCTCACATGCAATGCCAGGGGCAAGCAGGCTGTTGCTTAACAAGGATGCATAATAGCTAATTGCATTTTAGGCCATTGGTTTGTCACTGTGAACAGTGCCAAGTAATGTTTTCAAAAGCAAAGCAGTGAGGCCAATTCTGATTCACTTATGAGCCTGAAAATCATAAAACAGCCTGCTCCCTAGGAATATGATGTTCCCAAGAATTTTGGCTTGTACTGTAGTGTATCCTGTCCACTGCTAGACTTGATTGACATGTGTGTCTGGAATATATTATGGATCCTTGATGTCAATCATCAATTGTAATCCTCACATGCACTTGCTTAGTCTCTCCCCACATTCTGCATCAATAGCTTATAGAGACAAAGCCTGCATATGAGGAAGGCAGTGTTTAACCTCCCTAATTAATGGCTTTGGATGAAAGAACATCTCTAAGGTGCTCAGAAAGAAGAGATTCTAAGGAGATTTATGCAACTCTCTTTTAAGATGCTTCACATGCTGTGTATAATTTGCAAGTACATAAGGAAGTGAATGCTCAGAATATAATATTCAGAGCTCATCTATTTATGTTTGTATTTATTAAGTTCTTTGTAAATCTCAATTTAGCAGATGTCTTCTGACTCAAAATAAAGCTCTTCATGAAGGAGTCAGTGTGGCTATACAACAAAAGTCACATTATCATTTGAGTACAAATATTTGCAAAATAGAACAAACTGGAAAATTGAAGGAAAAAATACCCACTGGAATTTGTGACTCATTAAATTCTCATGTGCATGACATATTGTGAAAAACTTTGTTCAGTCCTTGGTTCAAAGGATTCTTTACCTCCTCCCTTCTTGGCTTTTGACACTAATAAAAACTTCATGGGAGCGTGTGTGTGTGTGTGCACGTGCGTGCACATGCACACGTGCATATGTGTGTGTGTGCCACACGCCACTCTTTTCTTACTAGAATATATTTCTAGAGGCTGTTATCCTGTGTGTCTGTTGCATCTCATGTTCCAACGTCTGAAAAACACATGGAAAGGTCTTTGGTCCATCAGCAGACGTTTTCTCTGAAGGGGTATTACCACAGCTTGTGTGTGTAACAGCCTATGCCTCACTCACGGCCAAATCCTTGTCCCTTCACAAGCTCCTATGTTTGTTTCTTGAGACATTTCTCCAGCCACCACCTTCTGTCTTTCCTCTGAACTTGCTCGTTCTGTCTTTGCCACTAAATGCCATTCTATTACTGCATGTGTAATGTCAGCTTGTCTCAGTTCTGGTTTTAGTTCAAGATGTTGACATTCAGATCTCTATCAGCTTCATGTTCTGTAACTTATAAACAGTCTTGTCTCACATTTGCATTTATCTGAGGCTTGGGAGGTCCTGGCTTTTCCTGGAGGTAAATTTAGGCAGAAAATGACACCAAGATGGAAATTACATATCTCTCTAGGGCTAGGCCTTACAAAGCTAATTGTTTTTGCCCAAAGTAAAAGTCTCTTATTAATATGTTGTGTTGTCTCCACCAAGGAAATGATCTAGATAATTCTCAACTTGATTTATATTTTTGGCCTCTATTACTTCTGGAGCTAAGAATTTCATAAGTTTACTGCACACAGTATAAAGTAATATTTACTTTTACTTCCTCTAAGATATCGTTCTTTAGGCATTGGTTCTAGAATTCTGAGGCTCTGGACCTTGATGATTCCATCACTCCTTTTCTGGATTTATAAGTACGTATGGATTTTCTTCAGTATTTCCTTCTATCTGGAACTTCTGGATTTGAGAATCTTATTTATTATCATTATTTGACACTTTCTATTCATGGTTGCAGATATGACTGTGAAGACAGATGCCTGGCCAACAATTCTTCCTGTAGGGTATTCAGAAAAGAGGTGCTTTTATTTGTAGTTATCATTAATAGCAAATGCCTCTGTTTCAGGTTCTGTTTCCTTACCCACTATTTTCTCTGCCTAAGCCCCCATGTCTCATATTCAAACTTCCTACCCATTTAGGATTTTTCCCTTTTGTCCTGAAGGGTGGCACTTTGTCTAATACTGTATTTATCCTACTGAAACATTTTTTTAATGCACTGTCAATTGTTCTCTCCCCATGGGCACATTGATAGGGGGATTTACATCTTATGAATCTTCCAAGTAGATACGGGAAGTAAGCAGTTGGGTATTGAGTTCTGGAGCTCAAAGCAGAAATCACAGGTAAATATAAAGTTGGAATCATCAACATTAGATGGTATTGAAGCCATGGGAATGGATAAGATTGTCCAAGAAGATAACATAGTAAGGGAGAGGGAAATGTTGGTATAGTTCAGCTCACAATGACATTTCAATTCTGCACATCTGATGTTCTCCTCAACTTTTGAACCTTCTTTTTTGTTCATATCTTTCCTTGCATGGCCTTTCATTTTCTGGTACCAGATTTCTTAGTCACTCTCAAATTTTGATTTTTAAGTTTGGTTGATAATTTCTTTCTTGGTAGTATGGCTAATTGAAAATGTTGTCCAGAAAGTCTTTCCTTCCTCCCTGGTAGTCAGTTAATAACTATGCCTTTCCTGGAGTCACTCTGGTCCTTCCCACCACTGTTTCTTTCCTTAGCTGATTCAGAAGACCAGAAGAGAGTTGAACAAGGGTCACTAGTATCTCAGGATTAGCCAAAGTAATAAGGCCTTCGTAGGCAAATATTTCTCAGGACCAAGGTCAGCAGCACACATGTCCTGATTTCCACTGTTCTCCCTAATTTTTAGTCCTTGCTATACCTGTGAGTCTCCATCTTCAGCTCCTGGTCTCATTTTTTTCTGCCGTCCTAGGGCAAACAAGTTGTGTCTCTGTGGATAAACCGTGTTTCTCAAAGTTTTCTATCCTGCTCTTATTCCACCATGATGCCTTCTTACATCTGCATTGGAAGTCCTGGTGAAAGTTGAACATGAGTTACTCCTAATACAGTAATTTGTCAAATTTATTTAAGGGCACATATGTAACGTCTATAATAGGTTCCAGTATTAGCCAGGAGAAGATAGTTCTCCTGTATCTCCCAGAAGGTCTTCAGTTTGCAGGACAGAGAAATGGGTGAAGACTTTTAGAGAAGAATAGCCATTGAGATGGCCGGGGAGAGGAAAAAAAGCTTTTGGATCTCATTTTACCAAGTTATTTACCAAAAAAGAATCATATGCCAACCACAAATGAAATATGAAAAGAACATTTAGGAGAGTTAAGAAACCCAAGAAGGATGTGAGATCTGTAGCAGGTTCTGCAAACAGAAAGAGTTATTCTTAGCCTCACTCAGGTAGGGATGGAGCTTGATGTCATGCCGAGGTCCCTAAGAACATTTAGAATTCCTTGAGCATGAGCTGTGTGGTGCCTCAGAGGACACATTCAGCCATAAGTTCAGCTCTGAAGCCAGTGGAAGATGTCCAGCTGCTAAGATTGTCCTAATGTGGTGTGGTGTTTAAGCTTGGGTTTAGTGTTTGTGTTAAGAGAGATGCCGCCTCTGCTAAGTGATTTATAATTGTGGGCATGCTGTCATTGGTGTGCCTCTGGAGGCATTCTTGTGAGTTCGCAGAAATTTCTTAATGACTCTCTCTAAGAGATTTGATGAGATTTATGAGTCAAAAAATTTGATTGCATGATAGCTTCTTGCTTTATTCCTACACCCTAAATTAGAATATATTCTGGTCTATTTTCAATACATTGCTAGTTTGTGTGTGTGGATCATGTGTGTGCATGCGTGCGTATGTGTGCATGCGTGTAAATTTTGATAAAATAAAAATGCCTATTTTCAATTTGATGGAAAAGGCCATCCAGGTCTCCGGGAAAAAGTAACTTAAATTCACTTAGTAAAAACAAATTCTTATCAGGGCTTAACTGTAGTTAAAGGGTGGGAAAGGATAAAAAGAAATCTCTGGAGTCAGCAGGATCGCCCAATAAGCTTAAATCCATTGCCCATATTAACTACCGAGATCTCATAGGATTTCACGGAAATGACGGTTTATGTAGCCCTGGATCCTGGCACTGCACTCTTGGTGGCTCATGTCAGTTCCTGCTTGCCACACTCCTGCTCAACTGGGCATCTGCCGCTTTCATTCTGTGGGTGTAGTCCAGCCCTGTAATTGAACATAGCCAATGAGAGTCAGCTTTGGAGTTCTATCACAGGGGAATTCCACCCATAGTTGATGCCTGGATTTAATCTGCTAACTGAAGGGATAATCCTTTACTGATCTAAAGGCACTGGGTGCCCGGGAAGCTGTGGCCCTTTTTCCTAGTTATCCTGTATGGGGAAACTTGTGTCCTAGTTTCAAGATTGTCTACCATAGTGGTCTCAGCATACCTCACAGCCAAGCCAGCCCAAGATATACCACCAACATATTTGAAATAGTATGTTCTTACTCGTAAGTTTTTCTGTATTGCTGATAGATTTCATTGGTAGGGTATGTTACAGGCTAAACTACAGTCTCCTTGAAGTTTCCATAGACAGTTTAAGGTGGAGAGAAAAAAATCTCTGGTAACATTATGTTATTCAATCTCTTCTACATCGCCAGCTTCACCTCCTTGGCTGACAGTTTCCATCAGCATATAAATATTCTCTAAGACTTCCCCTGTTGAAAACTTTCCTTTGACCCCACTTATCTGCTCCCTTGAATAGTTGAACCTGTGGAATGCATTATCTATACTCACAGTCTCTCTTTCTTTACTACTACTACTACTACTACTACTACTACTACTTCTTCTTCTTTTAAGATTTTCTTTATTTATTTGACAGAGAGAGATACTGTGAGAGAGGGAACACAAGCAGGGAGAGTGGGAGAGGGAGAAGTAGGCTTCCTGCAGATCGGGGAGCCCGATGGGGGCTCAGTGTGGGGCTCTATATGGGGCTCAATCTCAGAACCCTGGTATTGAGACCTGAGCCAAAGGCAGACGCTTAACAACTGAGCCACCCAGGCACCCCTCTTTCTTTACTTTTTATCTGTACTTGAACTCTAGGCAAGTTTGTGTGCCAGCACTCCACTAAAACTGGTTTCCTTTCACCAAAACTGATGTCCTTAAAGAGCATCCCTGTCTTCCGTGTTGCCAATCCAGAGGGCTGTTCTCTGCCTTCATCTAATTTAGCCTTTGAGCAGCAGCATCCACTCTAGTTGTTAGTTGATTGACCATCCTCTCCATCTATCAATACTTTCAACTTTTGGCTTCCAAAGTGCTGGACTTTTCCTGGTTTTCCTCCAACATCCCTGGTTGTTCTTTCTCAGCCTCTTCTGATGGTTACTCCTCCCCTAATTAATTTCCAAATGTTGGCACACCTTGGAGTTCAGTCCTGAGCTTTTTTTTCTTCTTCTTCTTTTCTACTCATCCCTTTATCCAAGGTTTTAATATATTCCCTGGTTAGGTCCAACTTAGACCTATCTATGCCTTGTGGTCCTTACATATCCAGTTATCTGCCATTTTTTTTCCCATTAGAATATCTGACTTCTTAAACTTAATGTGTTTAAAATGGAGGAGTTTCTCTGTCTCACAAACCTAATATTCCTCCAATATTAACCCTCTTGGTAAATGGAACCACCACACTCTCAGTTGCTCAAGCCAAAAGTATAGAAGTTATACTTGATTTTTCCTCTTCCTTTCCACTCTCCCCAGGTTAATCAACAAATCTCAACTCTACATTCAAATTGACTCAAAATCTGTCTACTTCTTCCCATTTGCATTATTACTACATCGGTCTAAGTCATGATTATTTCAACATTTTGTTGAGTGAGTGAATGAATGATTAAATAAATGAATGAGTAATTATCTCTGGAAATGATATTATTGTAGAGCCTTTTCAACTTCACTTTGCTTTTACTCTGCTCAACGATTTTTCTCCCACATCTGTCATCGATTTCCAAGCAAGAAAAAGCGAAGTATTAAGTGCCCAAGCATCACATTTTGTATAAAGCTTGAAAGCCCTATATTTAGAAAAAGTTGGCAAACATAAGCTCTCAAGTCCAGTTAAATTCTGGCATAGTAAAAGTACTAATGGAGACAGTGGACTGTAGTTGATATCTGGACGGGGAGTTTCTGACCATTTGTATTATGGATGTCTATTAATAAACAGGGAGTTCTTGGAGAACGAGACATAGCAAATAAAATTTAGTAGATTGAGGAAGACTGACTCTTTTGGCTAACCTGGATTCAGTCTCTTTATTATGAAGAATATTGATCATAAAATCTGATTTGATTTGGCAAGTCATATCCTTAAGGAGTAGCCTTGTAAATGTCTCCAGACAGCCAATCCTACTTATGATAAATTAAACTCCTGCTGTAAAATTCCCTAAGGTAAACAAATACCGAGTAAGGATTGTGATCTGCTTTCTTACTCTAGGCCAGTAAATGCAACCCAGTCAAGTGCATGTCCACATATTATATTGTATCCAAATCTGCATTTTAATTCTGGACACTCACAGCATTGTCATTGTAATACAGTTATTGAACCCAAAGGAATTTGGTCAAAATAATGCTACCAATTTGACATTCCTCTGTTTTTAAAAAATATTTAAATTCTTAAATTGATATATAGTAAAATTGACTTTTTGTTGTATGTATAGTTCTATGGATTTTTAACCCATGTAAAATGTGCACCCCCACAATCATGGTAGAGATGGTTGTACCACCCAAAAATATTCTGTTGTATTACTCCCTTTTAGTTACATCCTTCCCTCACCCCAGCCCCTGAGAATCACTGGTGTATTCTCCATCATGATAGTTTTGTCTTTTTGAGAACGTCACATAAATGAAATTATACAGAACACAATCTTTTGACACCAGCTTCTTTCACTTAGCATAATGCCTTTGAGATTTATCCAGTTTGTTGCATGCATCAATGGTTTATTCCTTCTTATTGTTAAGTATACTCTATTGTATAGATGTATCACATATAACTTTTTTGCCAATTGCACTGGCTAAGTTTTCTGATGTTGAATAGAACTAGTGAAAGTGGATAGCCTTGCCTTGTTCCCAGTTTTATTTTTTATTTTTTATTTTTTTTTAAAGATTTTATTTATTCATTTGACAGAGAGAGAGAGAGATTACAAGTAGGCAGAGAGAGAGGAGAGAGGAGGAAGNGATGTGGGCCTCGATCCCAGGACCCTGGGATCATGACCTGAGCCGAAGGCAGCGGCTTTAACCCACTGAGCCACCCAGGTGCCCTTGTTCCCAGTTTTAAACATTCAGCTTACATCATTGAGTATGATGTTAGCTGTAGATTTTTTAAAGATGCCTTATATCAGGTTGAGGAAGTTCCCTTGTATTCCTATTTTGCTGAGAATTTTTATCATAATGGTTAATTTTTTCAAATGATTTTCCTGTATCAAATGATATGATTATTTGGTGTTTCTTCTTTGGGACATTGACATGATGGATTACATGATTGAATTTTAAACAGGAGCTAGCCTTCCATTCCCTGGATAAATCCCTCTCGGTTGTGGTGTATTATTCTTTTTATGTACCACTGGATTCAATTTACTGATATTTTGTCGAGGAATTTTGCATCTATGTTCATGAGGAATATTGGTCTTTAATTTTCTTTTATTCTCATTGTCTGGATTTGGTATTAGAGTAATAGCCTCTGGCCTCATAAAATGAGATGGAAAGTGTTCTCTGTTCTTCTATTTTTCTGAAAGAGATTTATAGAATTTGCATGATTTCTTTTTAAATGTTTGGCAGAATTCACCAGGAAAGTTATCTGAGTCTGAAAAATTTTTTGTAAGGTGTTTAACTGTTAATCAATTTCTTAATAGTTACAGGACTGTTCAGATTTTCTATTTCATCTTGAATGATTTTTATTAATTTGTGTTTTGGGGGGAACTTGTTCATTCCATCTCAGTTGTCAAATCTGTAGGCATAATTTGTACTATTCCCTTATCCTTTTGATGTATGTGTGTCTGTGGTGATATCCCCTCTTTCATTCCTCGTATCGGTAATTTGTGTCTTGCTCTTTTTCTTCATGTCTTGCTATAGATTTATTGAATTTATTTATTGTTTCAAGTAATCATCTATTTGTTTCACTAATTTTCTCTGTTGTTTTTCTGTTTTGATTTCATGGATTACTGCTCTTTATTATTTCCTTTCTTTGGCCTGCTGTGGTTTCATTTTGCTATTCTTTTCAAGTTACTTAAGGTAGGACCTCAGATTCTCATTTGAAACTTTTCTTTTCTCCTAATATAAGCTTTTTTTAAAAAAAGATTTTGTTTATATATTTGAGAGAGAGAGAAAACGTGTGCGTGAACTAGTGAGAGCATGAGCAGGGGGAGGAACAGAGGGAGAGGGAAAAGCAGGCACTCTGCTGACCAGGGACCATCATGGGGGGGCTCAATCCCAGGACCCTGAGCTCATGACCTGAGCCAAAGGCAGATACTTAACAGACTGAACCACCCAGGTGCCCCTTAATATAAGCTTTTAATGCTATTAACTTCCCTGGAGCACTGCTTTAGAGGCATCCTGCAGATTCTGATGTGTTTTAATTTCACTTTTATTCAGTGTAAACTTTTAAAAAATATTTTCTTGAGACTTCCTTTTTGAACCATGGATTGATTATTTACAAGTGTGTTTGATTTGCAAGTGTTTGGAGGATTTTTCTATTATCTAGTACTGATTTCTAGTTTAATCCTGTTATGGTCAGAGAACTTACATGCATGATTTCAATTCTTCTAAATTTGTTAGAGGTTATTTCTAAATAAATGGTAAATATTCAGTGTGCTCATGGAGAAAATGTGCATTTTACTGTCATTTTTTCTAGATATTATTAGATTTACTGGTGTTATTCAGTATGCTATATTTTTACTGTTTTTCTATCTACTAATTTTATCTATAACCCAGATAGAAGTGTTGAAGTCTCCAGAGATAATTGTGGGTTTTTATCTGTTTCTTCTTTCAGCTTTGTCAGCTTCTGCTTCTAGTATTTTGAGGTTGTAATGGTAATTGCACATACATTAAGAAATGGGGTGCCTGGGTGGATATATTTATTGATATGTTTAGATATAGGTCCACCCTTTTATGAGTTGTTTTTGTTTGTTCTCTGTGCCTTTTGTTCCTTTGTTTTTCCTTTCCTTCTTCTTCTGGGTTATTTGAATATCTATAGTACTCCACTTTAACTCTATTTTTGTTTTTGAAGATGGTGATCTTTGTGCTATTTTTTGAAATCTTGTCACAGGAAATATTGTTTATTGATGTTTGAAGAGTTTTGATTCCTTTTAGTTGAGTGATGATGGTAATAATAATCATAATAATAGCAGCTGTGATTTGGTGGGCACCTGATATGTGCCCTCTTCATACCTAATCTATAATCTTTATAACAATGTTCCATGGTTAAGTAACTTTTTTCATTTTATAGCTGAATCAAATGGAGAATTGCAGGGGCTGAAATGTCTCATTCAAAGTCACCTTGATGATAAGGAGCGGAGTCAGTAGGCTAGTCCCCATCTAACTCCAAAGACTGTGTTCTTTCCATTGCAACTTTAACAAATTTGGCATATATGACTTCAAGATACAGGATTTTGTTAATTTTCATGGCAATGAAATTTCATTATTATTAAAATGATCAATGTAAAACACATTTTGTGTTATGGCAGATAATCCCTTTCTCCATCAGCTTCATCCCTTGTGTGGGGAAGGCTTTTCCCTCCCTGTGACTAGGAAACTCATGGGTCACAAAACTTTGGTTAAGGTTCCCTGACAATCTGTCTCTGGCTATAAATAATACCACACTACTAGTTTGGATCTACTACATATAGTTTAGTTATACTGTATCATTCTCCCTTTCTTTTGTTCCAGGTATTTTATCCCAGTGTCTCCTGAGCCTTATTGTTATATTGGGATTGTATATTGATGCAGTGATCTATTGTTCCCATTTTTATTGGGTCATAAAGCTTCGTGAAGAGCAGATGGTATATATTTGCTTTTGATGTTAAGTCCTAGGACCAAGCCAGTGGTTGTTTTACAGCATCTGCTGTATTTATCAAGTAAACAGTGTTACCAAGAATCACGCACTTGCTCTTTATGCTGGGGATTCAAGCTCCAAGAGATGCTATAACTACACCCTGTATAAGTTCTGCNATTTTTATTGGGTCATAAAGCTTCGTGAAGAGCAGATGGTATATATTTGCTTTTGATGTTAAGTCCTAGGACCAAGCCAGTGGTTGTTTTACAGCATCTGCTGTATTTATCAAGTAAACAGTGTTACCAAGAATCACGCACTTGCTCTTTATGCTGGGGATTCAAGCTCCAAGAGATGCTATAACTACACCCCGTATAAGTTCTGCATTTTCCAGGAACTCTGGGTTAGGTAGTAGAGATGGTCCATTAAGCCACTTAGATACTATGAATCAATTTTATTTTGCTGGTGATAATTAGGAGATGGTCCATTTATCATGAAGCATACATTTTGATGTGATTATCTGAATGTGTTCTGCCCTATTTAAAAACAGTGTTTTAGATGTTAACAAAGGGAAAGGAAACAAGCATTTGTTAAGTGTGTACTACTAGAGTTACTTTAATGTATTATCTTCAGTAATCCTCTCAATAAGTCTGAAATGTAGATATATTTTTACATATTACTTCACAGATATGTAATTTGTGCAACAGAGATTAAGTAATTTTATACAAGGCCATATAAGACTAGAATTGGGGAACTGACATTCAGTTTAAACTATATGACTCCAAATTCTATAAACACTGGTAGAGCAAAGTATCTGCTTTACCATTTTGTCCCCGTGCTGATTGTCACTAATCATATATCTCTAGAAAAAGTCTTCCTTTTCCACTATTTTAGATCTGACTCATAGTTTTATTTCTACTCTATAAATATAATAATCAGCAAAAGCAAGGTAGTGTAGTGATTAATAGCACAGACTTTAGAGTCAGGCTATCTGGGTTCAGACTCTGGGTTTTGCTATTTATTAACTCTATAATTTTGAGCAAATTATTTAATTTCCCTGTGACTCAGTTTTCTCCTTCAATAATAATAGCACATACTTCAGAGGCTTGTTATAAGGACTAAATGAGTTAATTTTTGCAAAGATCTTAGAAAAGTGCCTAGTACATTGTAAGTACTACACACATATGCTTGCCAAATAAGTAACATTTATTTGTCATTTATTGTGTGTTTGCTACTTTGCTAAAGCACTCTAGATATAATACCAAATATATGGAAGGTATTGTTATTGTCTCCATTTTGAGTGAGGATGCCAGGGCTTAGAAAGGATAACAGCTCGTACAAGACCCTATCAGTGGTAAGTTCACTGTGGAAAACCAAACAGAACATAGGAGAAAAGAATAAAATTCACCCGTAATTCTATCATGTAGGGAGTATTGTGGTTACATTTGGAGTATTTTCCTTATTCTATCCATATCACTGTAGATTATTGAAATCATATTGAACATACAATATTCCATTTTTGTTTTGTTCCTTAACATTAAACATTTTCATCTTAACATATCATTGATGGCTTTTATTGTTGTTAACATTGTTAATGGTTATAGAATATTCCATCATTTAGATATGATATTTTATTTGATCCCTCATTAAATGATGGATATAAAATTATTTCAAGCTTTTGTGCTAATACATAATGTTACAATGAATATCTTTGGATTTTGGACTTTTTTCTTAGGATATATTTCTGGGCTTGGAATTACTATGTCAAATTATCAGATATTTTTAATGTCTCTTAAATGTACAAATAAGCTAATATTTTTAAAGGAACTTATTAAACACAATAAGCAAAAATACAGACAAAATATAAAAAGGGAACAGTCAAGTTATCCAGATACAGGTTTTTTAAAAAATTAGATTTTTAATTTTGAGATAATTCTAGATTAACATATATTAAGAAATACTGTAGAGAGATCCTATGTAACCTTTACTCCACTTCTCCTATGTTAACATCTTACAGCCTGTACTACATTGTCACAACCAGGATATCTCCTAGATACAGTTAAGGTGAAGAATATTTCTATCACCACAGCAATCCCTCATACTGCCCTTTCATAGTCATAGTATCTCCTTCCAACTCCCATCCATGACTGTTGGCAATTACTAACCTGTTTTCCAAGTCTATAGTGGTGTTATTTCAAGAATGTTGTATAAATGAAATCATAAAAGGCTTGACTTTTTCACACTGGCTGTTTCCACTCACCATAATTCCCTGGAGATTCATCTAAAGCCGCATGTGTTGGGAGTTCATTCTTTTATTGTGGGTAGAGCTGTACCACAGTTTGTTTAACCATTCACCCATTGAAAGGCATCTGGATTGGTCCCAGTTTTTGGCTATTACAAATAAAGCTATTATAAAATTTATGTATAGCTTTTGATTTAAACATAAATTATAAGTTTTTATTCTCAGGGGAAAATGCCCAAGTGCGCAGTTGCCGGGTTATATACAGTAGTTGCATGTTTAGTTTTATAAAAAAACTGCCAAACTGTTTTCAGAGTGGCTGTTTTATTTTTCATTCTCAGAAACAATCTGTGAATGATCTAGGTTTTTGCATTCTCAGCAATATTTGGTACTGTTACTGTTTTTCATTTTAGCCATTCTGAAAGGTGTGTAAGTGATACCTCATTGTGGTTTTAATTTGCATTGTCATGATGGCTAATGTTGTTGAACATCTTTTCATGTGCTTATTTGCCATCTTGTATACCCTCTTTGACAACATGTTGTTTGTGTCTTTGCTGATTTCCTAATTAGATTGTTTTTTAATGTTGAGTTTTTATATATTTTAGATTCTGATCCTTTGTTAGCTATGTGCTTTGCAAGTCTTTTTTCCTAGTCTGTGGCTTGTCTTTTCATCTTCTTAAGAGGGTCTTTTATAGAGCAATTTTTAAATTTTATTTATTTTTTTATTTTAAACTCGATCTTTAAGATTTATTTGAGAGAGAGAGAGAGAGAGAGAGAGAGAGAGAGAGAGAGAGAGAGAGAGCACGAGCCCATGTACATGAGTGGGGTAGGGGGAGAAGGAGAGAATCTTTCAAGCCAACTCCCTGCTGAGCAGGGAGCCTGATGTAGAGCTCAGTCCCGTGACCCATGAGATCATGACCTCAGCCAAAAGCAAGAGTTAGACACTTAAACCTACTGATCTACCTAGGTACCCAGAGCAAAATTTTTATTTTTGATGAGATCATATTTATCAATTTTTCTTGTAAGGATTATGCTTTTGTTGTCAAGCATAAGAATCTTTTGCTTGACCCTAGATCCCAAAGTTTTTCTCCTATTATTTTCTAAAAGTTTTGTAGTTTCCCCTGCCTCCCTGAACTACTCCTCCACCCCCCACCCAAGCCCTATGGTCTTTTGATAATGATTGGAAACCTGCTGGACAAATTCTAAAATAACTATGATATTTAATTTTATATTTTATATTTAAGTCTGTGATTCATTTTGAGTTAATTTTTATATAAGATAAAAGATGTAAGTTAAGGTTCTCCTTTTTTCATTGTTGTGTTTTGTTTTTTAGCTATGAAGTTCAAATGATTCCTCCCACTTAATTCTTTTTAAAAATTGTTTTAACTATTCAAGTTTCTTTGTCTTTCCATATAAATTTTGGAATAATGTTGTCTGTATTCACAAAGTATCTTGCTGAGGAGTTTTGATACAGATTGCATAAAACAATTTTGTGGACAATTAACATCTTTCTTATTTTGAGTCTTTCTTTTTTTTAAATTTTAATTCCAGTATAGTTCACATACAATGTTATATTAGTTTCAGGTGTACAATATAGTGATTCAACAATTCTATACATTACTCATTGCTCATCATAAGTGTACTCTTAACCTCCTTAACATTTCTTGTAGAGTGGTTTAGTAATCATGAATTCCTTTAACTTTGGTTTGTCTGGGAAACCTCTATCTCTCCTATTCTGAATGATAGACTTACTGGATATTCTTGGTTTCAGTTTTTTTTGTTTTTTTTTTGTTTTTTTTCATTCAGCATTTTGAATATATCATGCCACTCTCTTCAGGCCTTCAGAGTTTCTGCTGAAAAATCATCTGATAGCCTTGTGGGGTTTCCCTTGTATGTAACTGTGCTGTTTTTAAAATTCTCTCTTTATCACTACTTTTTGCCATTTTAATTACTATGTGTCTTGGTGTGGACAATCAGTCAGACCAGGTGTCTGCCCCCAGCCCACTGCTGGAGCTGTAGTCAGACAGAATGCTGTTATCTTCCCTTCTTCCTGAGGCAGGGGTGACTTTGGAGTGGTGCTGGCCCCTGTCAGGGCAGCTTGCACACTGCCAGACTCGTGGCACTGCATTAGATGGGCTCCAGCAAAGGGCATGTTGGAGGGAAGTCCATAGGGGAATGTGTGGGTGGGGCACATGGGTAGGAAGGTTTGAACAGTTCTGCTATGGAAGGAGACCTGGAGCCACTTTAGAAAACTCCTGCCACAGGGCTAGAGGAGGCAAGTCTGTAGTAGAGCATGGGGAGGGGCATGCTGTTAGCAAGCAAGATGGAGAGTGTTGATTCTAGCCTGGTTTCTGTAGATGTGCATATATCTAGGCTGGGGTGGGGGGGTGGGGAAGGGAAATTGTCCCTGCCAGCTCCTTTGCTTTTGGAGAGGTCTCCGAAAGATTCCTATCCCTCCAGCACTTACTCTGAGATTAGTAAATAACTCTCCCTCTCATATGCCTTGGATATTTTTCAAAAAGTGCTGCTTCTATGCTGTATCTCCCTGGGGCTTTTTGTTATGCTGGCTCTTTAGGGGTGGGGACTCAGTTTCTTATTGTCCTTCATGCTCTCCCAGAGCCTAGCCTGCTGATTTTTAAAGTTCTGGGTATTAAGACCCACTGGTTGTAAAAATTTAGAAAATTAGGCCTATCTGGTTTTCAAAGCCAAATGTTATGGAGATTTGTCTTCCTCATGCAAGATCCCCAAGTGCGTGGTGTTTGGTGTGAGGGTCTGTTTCTCTCCCCTCTCCCATGGACCATTTCTTGGGTCCATTTAGCTCCCAACTGTGTTTTTTTCTTTCCCACCCTCTTCACTGTGGCCTCTTCTCCACATTTAACTGTAGAGAGCCTGCCAGTTGTCAGTTCATTTTCTGGGTTATTTACACTGATGTGGGGTATTATCTAGTTGTACTCATGGGACAAGATGAACTTAAGATCTTCCCTGGAAGTCTCTATGTTGAGTCTTTCAATTCATGAACATGGTATGTCTCTGTTCTATTTGGTACTCTTTGATTTCTTTCATCAGTATTTTGTAGTTTTCAGTATACAGATTCTGTACATGTTTTGTTAAGTTTACATCTAAGTGTTCATTTTCTTTGGCATGATTATAAATGGTATTTTTTTAAATTTCATTTTCCATGTGTCATCATCAGTATGTAGAAATGTGATCAGTTTTTTTTTATATTGACCTTGTATCCTACAGCTTTGTTGAGTTCACTTGTTCTAGGAAGATTTTCTGTTTTGTATTGGTTTTGTTTTTGTAAATTTCTTGAGATTTTCTACATAGATAATCATGTTATCTGCAAATAGAGACATTTTTGTTTTCTTCTTTTGAATTCATATGCCTTTTGTTTCTTTTATATTCTTTATCAAGTGAAAGAATTTCCCCTTTATTCCTAGTTTGCCGAGAGTTTTTAGCATGGATAGGTATTGGATTTTGTCAAATGCCTTTGTAAGATACAGGTTTTTGTGTTCCTTGACAAATGTGAAAGCACTATATTTATCAAAACTAAAATATTTTCCCTAGTTAGACCTCCCAGGTTTTTTACTCAAGTCCTGTTTCTGGTTTGAGAAGTGTGTCTGGTTCAGAACTGATTGTCAGTGGGGTAGTGAGGGTTACATTAACTGATTTTGACTTCCCTGTCTTGGATTATCTACATTGCCCACTCTTGGAGTCTTTTAGAACATCTTAGGTAACTTATCCACATCGGTGTGCAGGTACAACTTTAGTAACCAGCTCTCAGGGTAAGGAAACCCCCTGATTTGTTGATTTCCATGATATAAATACTCCAATCATGACCAATTTTAAGTTAACATTGTGAAGTCACTGAACATGGAGTTGGGGAGAGATGTGCCAACTAGCTTTCATGAATGGTATAAGCCAGATCCAGCATGCTACTCCTTATACATAAATTAATGTAACACTGGTAACAGTACTGGTATACAATACAATATAAACTTTCCCAGGTACTTAATTTTCCAGACTATTATAGACAGGATTGTTACATTCTTCTCCCCGCCAGCATTCTTAAGAGTATATGAAAGAAAGGATAGGTTGTCAACCTCATAGGAATGGATGTTAATGAAGAGCAAGCACAGGTTTTTTATGGCATGTATCAATAGTTCACTTTTATTTTATTTATTTATTTTTTTGCTAAGTAGTAGTCCATGGGATGGATGTACCACAAGTTTGTTAACTTCACCCAGTAAAGGACATGAATTGTTTCCAGTTGGGGGCTATTAAATATAGAGATACTATGAACATTCATGTATAGGTTTTTTATGTAAACAAACTTTTGTTTTCCAATATTCTTTTATTATCCTTCTTCCCCTCCATCCTCCACCAAAAATACCTGAGATCCAGTAGATATATTTTCTCTGTCTTGTCTTCTAAATCCAATTTAAGATATAAGAGAATTACTAGAGAAGTAAATTTGTATAATTCTATCCTTAGAAATGATATATTACAATTTTAAGAGAAGTTGGCATTGGAAGCTCTTGCTCTGAATATGGACAGGACTTGATGCACACATTAATTGCGACAAAATGTCCTTCAGTGTTTATTTATACAGAGAACATCATGGCAGGGTGGGGGGGGACAGGATTGACACTTTTCCTGCTGTTCTACTGACTTTTAGGATCTGCTGACATCTTCACACCCTCAGCATGAACTTCTACTTCCACACCAAGCAGAAAGAAGACTTTCTAAGCAAATAAACTTTGGGAACCCTAAGCCATTCCTGCACTTATGTGGCCAAGGTGTCCCAGTTATCTTCTTTGAAGTGCATCTCAGATGCCTGTGTTGACTGACACACCACTGGCATCATGACTATATGGATCTTCATATCTCTGAAGCATGGCCTTTTCAAGGGGGCAGAATTGCTGAATAATTAACAGTATGGGTTAAGGGCAGATAGCCTGGGTTAGAAATCTAGCTCTGCTCTTTATTAACAGTCAGACTTTGGGGAAGTTTTGTTACCTCTTTTGTGCTCAGGTTTATAATTTGTCAAATGGGGATAATAATATTTACCGCATACACTTACCATGAAGGTTAAATGAGATAGCATGTGTAGAGCTTTAAGAAAAAAATTCTCAGACATAGTAAGCACTCAGTACATTATCATTGTTGTCATCATCATCATTATGCATATCTTGGGAGCACAGAAGAATCCCAGGACTCGTTCTCTCCCTCAAGCACCACTTGCTTCTCACCACCTTGGTTGTCCCTTCTTTGTGGACTCATAAACCTTGGGATGGATGCCTCCTCAGTTCACAACTCCACTTCTTGGGAACTCTGGTGAATATACTGACTTTTAGCCCTTCTGAGCTCTGTATTTGATCCTGGGGGTGCTACTCCTTCCTCTCCCAGGCTGGCCCTGCACAGCTCACAGAACGTCATGGAAGCAAACAACCCAGCCAACCGGCCTATACCTGTGCCGTTGGTAATGGCCTTCCTTCAGGGTTGCCTGTTAGCGCCTCTGCTCCACCTCTTCTCACACAGCAGGCAGTCACTGCTACCCAGCCCAGGCTCTGCTCTCAGCTTGTGTGCCCCTAGCCCCCTGTCACTTGCTCTGGTGGGGAGGAGAGCTATTTCCAACTCCCAGCACCCCCACCTTGTTTTCTTTCCACATTCTCTGCAGGCCTTTTCTCTCCAGCCAGTCCAGACTCACTGCCCTTTGGCACTGTCTTCAACTCAGGGAATTGGGTTTTCTTACATCCAACAGAGAACATTTTGCAAATACTGGGGTGGCAATGCTTCACCCAGATCCTATCAGGTCCTCTCATTCCCACTGGCCAGCAAGTCTGTAAGGCTGAAATGCATTCATCTTCCTGCCATGCTAAGACCAAGTAGAGTGCCTTTATATAGTGTATCAATATTTATTAAATGAATGCCTGAATAAATGATGAATTTCTTGAAAACACTGGAGGAAATGTCCTGGTAACATGGATCCCTGCTGTAACCTAGGGATTTGGTCTTCTGCTGGAAAGTTGGCCCGTAATCCTTGCAGTACTTCTTGGTCACTGATCTGATTTTCCAATGGTGGCTTCACACCCGTTTCATTTTACAATATTTATTGGGAAAGCATTTTAGCTACTTATTATAGTCAGATATCATCTGTGACAAGCCATTTTCCGTGAATTAGCCCAGCAAGAAGTATTTCTAAAGGCGTCCAATGAAATCATCCAGACGTTTCCTGTGGCCAGCTGGACCCGGCAGCCACGTTTAGTCCTCGGACTTGAATACAGAGTGGACTGTGTTTTTAGTCTACTCCAAGCAGCGAAGATGCCACTAACTCTCATACTAATAAAGGAGGCTTTAACAAATCCTACCAAGGAAAAGTAACAAGGGAATTTACAACTGTGTTTTTGGTAAATTAAGTGAAATAATACCGTGCCTGGCTCACAATAAGCAGCCAGTAAATGGTAACTGTCATGACTTTGGACACCACTACCAAAAACTGTCACAGGTAAATGACACCGAAGAAAGATGGGGGGTGGTAGGGAAATATATTTTCAAGGGTTAGTAGAAAATAAGGTCATATAATACTTAGACGTTAGATAATGAAACAAGATGGGATTGGGGAGGAGACAAACCATAAGAGACTCTTATCTCACAGAACAAACTGAGGGTTACTGGGGGGTGGGAGTGTAGGGATAGCGTGGATGGGTTATGGACATTGGGGAGGGTTTGTGCTATGGTGAGTGCTGTGAAAGGTATAAGCATGATGATTCACAGACCTGTACCCCTGGGGCAAATAATAAAAAAAATTAAAAAAAAAAAGGACCTTAATAGTTAAACGTTAGGAATAAGGAAGATAATGGTGAAAGAAGAAGACGTTTTAATAAAAATTAAAGGGATAAAAATAGAGGAGTTAGAAGAATTGGGAGAAAGCTAAATAGCAATTGCATTTCATAATCTGTGTATAAAAACACAAATTACATGCTTATGCACTCAACCTGGAAGATTTCCCACACTTAATCAAATCACATTGTTTCAAACTGTGATTCCAAAAACTTTGAGATACACCAAAACAACGTCTCCAGAAATGTTGTAAGTGGAAAATTGTGATTACAACCTTACATAATTATTTCAAAGGTTTTTGAGTAGATGCAGAAATCTCCTTTGAAACTTAAAGTTATGAAACATGTACTACTTAGCCCTGTGATTGCATTTTGGCTTTGAAATACTACCTGTGATGTTATCAAGATGTCTAAGCTCATGGGGCTTGTGTAGGGAACCTTTCATTAACTCTAAGATCTGGACCCTTCTGCCAAAATACCTTTTCATGCTTCTATGTTGCTATTATTTCTTTGCTTTTGTTATTAAATATGAAAATACTGATTTTGGCCAGCTATAAACTCATTTATCAGCTTTGGTTTTAGTAAAGACTTTCCAGAGTAGCACTTTATTCTTACTAATTTTAGATGTACCATCTTTCATAACTTGTGTTTGTCAGCCAAAAAATAGAATTTCATAGCATGATGTCTCTTAATGATTATCTTTTATTCCTGGGTGAATAGAATGCTGATTCTTATACAACCTATGATTAGTAGTGGTGGTCCTGGAGGAAGAAAAATTTAACATGATCTTAGTAGCCCAGCCATGGTAGGCCATCAACCGAGAGAGAGCCATAGATGGACAAGGTTGTTGTTGCTTAATTTAAAAGATATTTAATTTTTTAAAAACAATCTACTGAGGTAAGATTGACATGTAAAAAGCTGTGTATACTTAGTGTGCACACTTACTGCATTTGGAGAGAAGTGCACACCTGTGAAATCATCTCCACCATCAAGGTCATAGATGTAACTACTTCCTTTCTTCTTATGTCCATTGTTGTTGTTGTTATTGCTATTTTATGGATATGTGTGTGGTAGGAGCACTTGCCATAAGATATACCCTCATCAGAATATTTTAAGTATACATTGTAACAGTATTGTTAGCTGTGGGCACTGTGCTGGTGAGCAGCTCTCCTGGATGAGGTTTTATTAGAGCAAGATTGAAGGACAGTCCAAATGGAAGAGAAGGTAACCACAGCCCAGAATTTCCAACGGGGACTGCTTAGGTGGGGGCGGGGATGCTGTGCTGGTGACACTATGGGGAGGAGACCAGTATCACATCAGGCTGAAGAAGAGATGAATGAGGGATGAGGGACAATGAGTTTGGAGCCAGTTTTGCCCTGGGTCAGAAATAATGGCATGCCTGGATGACACCTCCCCACCTCCATCCAGCAAAAAAGATGTCAGTATTATACTCTCACAAAAAGCTAGAAATGAATAATATTTTGCTTTAGAAGTATACCTCTAAGATAGTTTAAGGGATTTGTAAAAATAAATACATCTGGAGCACAGGCAGTTGTCCTAAAGCAAGATAATTTTTTTATATTTTATTTTATTTTTTCAGTGTTCCAAGATTGTTTGTGCACTACACCCAGTGCTCCATGCAATTCGTGCCCTCCTTAATATCCACCACCAGGCCTGCCCATCCCCCACCCTCCCTCCCCTCCAAAACCCTCAGTTTGTTTCTCATAGTCCAGTCTCTCATGCTTCGCCTCCCCCTCTGATTTACTCCAATTCACTTTTCCTTTCCTTCTCCTAATGTCCTCCATGTTGCTCCACAAGTAAGTGAAACCATATGATAATTGACTTTCTCTGCTTGACTTATTTCACTCAGCATAATCTCCTCCAGTCCCGTCTGTGTTGATACAAAGGTTGGGTATTCATCCTTTCTGATGGCTGTGTAATATTCCATTGTATATATGGACCTTATCTTCTTTATCCATTCGTCTGTTGAAGGACATCTTGGCTCTTTCCACAGTTTGGCAATTGTGGCCATTGCTGCTATGAACATTGGGATGCATATGGCCCTTTTCACTACATCTGTATCTTTGGTGTAATACCCAGTAGTGCAATTGCAAGGTCTTAGGGTAGCTCTATTTTTAATTTTTTGAGGAATCTCCACACTGTTTTCCAAAGTGGCTGCACTGACTTGCATTCCCACCAACAGTGTAAGAGGGTTCCTTCCCTTTTCTCCATATCCTCTCCAACTTTGTTGTTTCCTGTCCTGTTAATTTTGGACATTCTAACTGGTATAAGGTGGTATCTCAATGTGGTTTTGACTTGAATTTCCCTGATAGCTAATGATGATGAACATTTTTTCATGTGTCTGTTAGCCATTTGTATGTCTTTTTTGGAGAAGTATCTTTCATGTCTTCTGCCCATTTTTTGACATGATTGTCTGTTTTTTGGGTATTGAATTTGAGGTGTTCTTTATAGATCTTGGATATCAGCCCTTTGTCTGTGGTTTTTGTGAATATCTTCTCCCATTCCATGCGTTGCCTCTTTGTTTTATTGACTGTTTCCTTTGCTGTACAGAAGCTTTTTATCTTGATGAAGTCCCAGAAGTTCATTTTTGCTTTTGTTTCCTTTCCCTTTGGAGACGTGTCTTGAAAGAAGTTGCTGTGGCCAATGTCGAAGAAGTTACTGCCTATGTTCTCCTCTAGGATTTTGATAGATTCCTGCCTCACATTGAGGTCTTTCATCCATTTCGAGTTTATCTTTGTGTATGGTGTAAGAGAATGGTCAAGTTTCATTCTCCTGTACATAGTTATCCAATTTTCCCAGCACCATTTATTGAAGAGACTGTCTTTTTACCATTGGATATTTTTTCCTGCTTTGTCAAAGATTAGTTGACTATAGAGTTGAGGATCCATATCTGGGCTCTCTGTTCTGTTCCCTTGATCCATGTGTCTGTTTTTGTGCCAGTACCATGCTGTCTTAGTGATCACAGCTTTGTAATATAGTTTGAAATCAGGCAATGTGATGCCTCCAGCTTTGTTTTTCTTTTTCAACATTGCCTTCCTTGGCAATTAGGGGTCTTTTCTGGTTCCATACAAATTTTAGGATTGTTTGTTCCAGCACTTTGAAAAATGCTGGTGGAATTTTGATTGAGATGGCACTGAAAGTATAGATTGCTCTCAGCAGTATAGACATTTTAACAATGTTTATTCTTCAAATCTATGAGCATGGAATGCTTTTTCCATCTTTTTGTGTCTTCTTCAATTTCTTTCAGAGTGTTCTGTAGTTCCTTGAGTACAGATCCTTTACCTCTTTGGTTAGATTTATTCCAAGGTATCTTAAGATTCTTGGTGCTATTATAAATGGAATCAATTCTCTAATTTCCCTTTCTATATTTTTGTTGTTAGTGTATTAGAAAGCAACTGATTTCTCTGCATTGATTTTGTATCCTGCCACATTACAGAATTACTGTATGAGTTCTAGTAATTTGGGGATGGGGTCTTTTGGGCTCTCCATATAAAGTATCATGTCATCTGTGAAGAGAGAGAGTTTGACTTCTTCTTTGCTAATTTAGTATATTTTATTTATTTTTGTTGTATGATTGCTGTTGCTAGGACTTCTAGTACTGTGTTGAACAGCAGTGGCTAAAGTGGGCATCCTTGTTGTGTTCCTGATCTCAGTGGGAAGGCTGTCAGTTTTTCCCCCTTGAGAATGATATTCGCTGTGGGTTTTTCATAGATAGATTTTATGAAGCTGAGGAGTGTTCCCTCTATCCCTTTACTTTGAAGAATTTTAATCAGGAACGGATGCTGTATTTTGTCAAATGCTTTTTCTGTGTCAATTGAGAGGACCATGTGGTTCTTCTCTCTTCTCTTATTGATTTGTTCTATCACATTGATTTATTTGCAAATGTTGAACCACCCTTGAATCCCAGGGATAAATCCCACCTGGTCATGTGGATAATCTTTTTAATGTACTGTTGGATCCTGTTAACTAGGATCCTGTTGAGAATCTTGGCATCCATATACATCAGGTCTGAAAATAAAGCAAGTTAATTAGTAAACTTCCCTAGCTTATTCCACAGTACAAGGAAAATCCTGATTCCCTCCCCCCAACCCCGATTTATTTGCTGGTGAGAGCCAATTATATTTATGTGTTTCAATTGTGTTAAAATAATCAGTAATTTTTTTTTTTTTAGTGATCTCTATACCCAACATGGGGCTTGAATTTACAACCCTGAGATCAAGAGTCTCATGCTCTACCAACTGAGCCAGCCAGCCACCCGAGTAACTTTTTTTTTTTAAATCAGGGAAACAAATAAACAATGGGAGAAATCCAGAAACATTTTTTTCAGAGGTTGGCAAAACAGTATTTTTAAATGAAAATCAAAGACTTTTATATTTTATCTCAGTGGATTAAAATTAATATGAACTTATCTTTTTGACACTTACCCTATCATAGCAACATATTATTTAGCACAGACAACTTTCTTGCTTTGGATTTAGAAGCAGTACTTAAACAGAACTGCTAATTGACACTTAGTGAAAAACAATTTGATACATTTTATTTTCTCATTGCTATAAAACTAGTTTAAAATAATGAGGCTCATGAAAGGATATGACCCAGACCATAAAACATACTTATTAGAGTTGTTTGATAAATCAGGAAGGGTAGATTCTCACCTCTTAATAAGTGTAAGACATTACAATGGGAGAACAGGGCAGAAATGGAGCGTGGCGGGTCTCCAGGCTGCTTGTAGTGCTTGCTTGCACTCTCTCCCTCTCCTTCCTCCCCACTCCCTCCATTCCTTCCCCTACTCCCTGCCCCCTTCCCTCCCCCTCCTCCCTTCTTTTTTCTCTCTAGGTGTCAGAAAAGTATGTTTCTGAACGCCTAGACTCCCTCACGTCTCCTGTTCTTTAGTATCCAATCTGGTGTCCAGACACAGTGAAGCTTATGTCAGGGTAGGAGCAAGATCCTGTGCAGGGATACAATCTGGGTTCTGACCCAGGAAACAGAGACAGCATTCCTTACTAGAAATGGCTCTCCTGAGGTCCCACTGGCGCAGGAGCCTCGTTCATATAGACATTTCTTCATTTGTTCTTTTGTTTGTCCATTTCTCAAGTGTGTTTTGAGCATGTATAATGCCCCTAGCCCTGGGAGAGGTGGGGTGAGCTCAGTAGAGAACACAGAAGACACTGTCTCTACTCTCATGGAGCTTGCAGATGTGAAGAGGAAGTGTGCTGAGTGCTTTGATGGGGGAGTATAGAGTACCACGGAGACACAGAGCAGACAGACTCTGATGGGGGAGGCTACCCAAAGTATAGGGAGGCAGGTCGTGGGGTACCTGAATCCTCTAAGGAAGTTATAAACCCAACAGGATGTTGTTTTACTGGTCACAGGTGCTACTGTCAAGAGTGTTCTAGGCCAAGGAGGTACCAGACACTACAACCTCAAGGAAGTATGGAGGTGCAGAGAGCACCGGTGAAAGAGTAGAGGCTTGAGGAGGTGGAAGAAGCTGCCAGAATTGGGACCTTTGAGATCAGGGTCAGTTGGCTGAGACCAGAGCAGGCCTGCCCCCTGGATAGGATAACTGGGCAGCCACTCCAAATTTAACCAAATCTCTGTCTTTAAAGGTACCCTAAAGGTACGAGAATGTCAACAGTATAGTCTCCTTTCAAGCGAGTTACCTTGGCTAGCCCTAAGTCTGATGGAGTTGCCTGGGAGCCCCGTATCATTCTGGGGATGGCCTTGACCACAGTGGTATATGGTGGTGCTAGCGGGGGTGGGTTTTGCTTATTGTTTGAACAAAAAGAAAATGGCCATTTGCACCTCAGCAGCCTCAGTTCAGGGAGCAGGTAAGACCTGCCATGCCCTGGAAGTCCCAGCAAGGATCCAGAAGACCCCAACGGAGATGGATCTGGGATTCCTTCTCCCTTTCCACTGCAATGTCACATGATCTGTGCCCTTTCCTGCCATACAGCCAGATGCTTTCTTTGAAAGAAACCATGGGAGAGGCATGGATATGAGAGACAGAGCATTTTGTCACAAAAGAATGTTATCCTTTGGGGACAGTTTACAGTATGGGATTATTCTAAGAGTTTGGACTAAATTATTTTTTTCTCCACTAGCTGGTGAATGGGTCCACTCATGACCCAAAAAGAAGCCATATTTCCTTGTATGCATCTCTCTCTCTCTCTTTTTAAAAGATGTTATTTATTTATTTGACAGAGAGATAGAGAGCACAAGCAGAGGGAGCAGCAGGTAGAGGGAGAGGGAGAAGCAGGCTGAGCAGGGAGCCCAATGTGAGATTCGATCCCAGGACCCTGAGATCATGACCTGAGCCAAAGGCAGCCGCTTAACTGACTGAGCCACCCAGGTGACCCCCCTTGTATGTATCTCTTAAAATGATAATTTAGGTCTATATTTAATAACTTAGAATGTTATCTATGATACTTGAGAGGAAATGAAGTGGGTCCTAAATCTGTATGTCTGCTTCAATTCTATTTATGTAAACTTGCGTGTGTGTGTGTGTGTGTGTACTTATAAAAAGAAATCTCAATAAGTGTTCACCAAAATGTTAACATGGGTCATCTCTGGGTAATATAAGTTGATTTTTTCTTTCACTTTCTCCTTCGTGCTTTCCTGGATTGCCTTAATATACTTCTACAATGAGAATTATTTATATACTATAGAAGTTATTTTCATTTAAAAAAACAAAATGAAAACTTGAAAGTAACTTTTGGGATTTGAAGTCATTATTTACTAAATTCTCTCCAGATTATTCTTTTGTTTGAATAGGAAGCCAAATTATTCTTAATAATTTATCCAGATTATTCTTTTGTTTGGATAGGAGATGCATTAGGAGAACACTGTTTTCTTTCCTTGTGGGGGATGGATTGCCTAGTCGAGGAGTTTCGAGAAGCAGTTTTTATGTCTTGCCAAGAGGCTACCTGATGACTTCCTTTTTTTTTTTTTTAAAGATTTTATTTATTTATTTATTTTACAGAGAGGGAGAGATTACAAGTAGGCAGAGAGGCAGGCAGAGAGACAGGGAGAGGAGGAAGCAGGCTCCCTGCTGAGCAGAGAGCCCGATGCGGGCCTCGATCCCAGGATGCTGAGATCATGACCTGAGCCGAAAGCAGAGGCTTTAACCCACTGAGCCACCCAGGCGCCCTACAAATCCTATTTTTAAACAGTTTTATCATTCACTATTGTACTATTCTCTACCTTCATGCTGGACAAAAGAAATGTGCTGGAGTACTTTTTGATTATAGCCCATGTTTAATGTCCCACAAGGTAAATGTGAATCAAGCAGTCAAACATGTTATTATTTTTTTTTAAAGATTTTATTTATTTATTTGACAGAGAGAGAGAGATTACAAGTAGGCAGAGAGGCAGGCAGAGAGACAGGGAGAGGAGGAAGCAGGCTCCCTGCTGAGCAGAGAGCCCGATGCGGGCCTCGATCCCAGGATGCTGAGATCATGACCTGAGCCGAAAGCAGAGGCTTTAACCCACTGAGCCACCCAGGCGCCCTACCTGATGACTTCCTATAGCCACCATGCTGCATGACCTATAACTTCCCCACATGAAGAAACAGTCTTTCTCAGACATCACTGTGGCAGACAGTCCAGGAGTCCTGAATCCATGGCCTTTCTCATATACTAGTAACCGAATTCCTCAGAGACACAAAGGGAGAAAAATAAGAAATGAAACTTGCTGATGTTATTTGAATTTCTTTAAAGGTAGGATAAAGACTGAGTAAGTCATCAAAGGAAGAAGTGGGAATTTGAAGACTACGGCTCTTTGGATAAGGAATGATGCCGGGTCGGGTTTAATTTGCTTCCTCGCCCATTCACATTTATTATAGGGAATTTGGAGGTCAGAGTCCTAGCATAACCTTTCCAATGAATATTGCATACCAGGCTGTCAGCTGCTGGTGCATCAGAGAGTCATCTGGGGGTTGGTGGTGCAACACAAAGACCTAATCAAAAGCAGAGTGGAACGAAGTATGTGAGAGCACTATCCTTTCCTCTCTCTGCCTGGGTAGCCAACAGAGCATTTATTCAGTGAGAAGGAAGTATTGTGTACCATGTTCAGCTTTCCGTGGAAATGCCGGCATAAAGTTACAGGATACCGGAAGGAAATTGTTTTTTAATCTAAAATGTGTTTAGAGTTCCTAAACTTGGTTTAGCATATTATGATTGAATTTTCGGGAGGAGTCAGGTAGATTCGGGGTCCTGCCTCTGTGCTGGGCGTTATCAAGAGCTATTTAGGAACAAATGACCTGCCTCAGGCAGTTCAGTCCTAAGTCCTGGCTGGTTCTCCCATCTCCAGTCCTGGCTTTTGTTGGCTGCTTTCAGCTGCACCAAGCCCAGCCATGCCAATCTCCTTCGCTGTTCTTCAAACATACCAAGCACACTCTGACCTCAAGGCATTTGCCCTTTTCTTTTCCTCTGTCTAGACCTTCCCAGCTCGAACATCATCTAGCTGAGTGGCCTTCCCTATAAAGATAGTACTCCATCACTACCCAGTTACTCCAATGCCCCTTTTACTTCGCTTTATTTTTTATATAGCACTTATCCTAACCTAGTGTACTGCATATTCGCTTATTGTTTGTCTACCCCGACCATGTCAGCTCTGTGAAAATGGCTATCATTTGTTTTGTTCACTGCTGTATCACTAGCACCTAGAACAGTGCCTGCCAATTTAGTACATATTCAATACATTTTTGTTGAATGAATGAACGAATGCTTGAGCTCAGTTTACCCAATGAACATGTTCCTGAGCAATTGTGTATAAGTTAATTATTAAAGATGAAATTGTATTTGAGATGCATTAGGAGAACACTGTTGTTGAATCCTATCTTTCATCAGTCCTGTAAAAGGAATTCGAATTTCCAGTTAGCCTTTTAGTTTAGACCCACGTTTTAGAGTCGGATATTCCTTCAAGCAAGATCTACCTCTATATATGGCTGCATGCATGTTGGAGAACATTCCAAGGGTCATCTGAACTTATCTGGGCTTTCTGTACAGATGATCAGAATGGTCACTATTGCTAGGTTTGTTTAGCGGTCCCTCATGAAGACCAATAGAACTGAAGGACCTGGTGGAAAATACTAGCCGAAAGGAGGGATATGTTAAAATCTTCATAGCCAGTATGGCCACATCTGCTGTGTCATCCCTTTAGTTGATGGATCTTGGAGAGCTGACACAGTAGGGGAGCATGGGCTGGGGCCTCAAGGCTGACCATCAGCCAGGGGGAGGAGTTTGCAGTTTGCTCAGACAACGTGCCTATAGATTTGATTTGTGCCAATACCGCATGTCTCCGATTTGGCTGCAGGATCTTCCCGGCATGGGCAGGGAGGACCTGCTGGGGCCTGTATTTGGTGGGTGGTACCTAAATTATATTTGGTCAGTGAATTCATTATCTGAGAGAATTTGGTAAGAAAATGTAACTCTAAAGTGCTTTTCCATCCACGGAGGTGCTTTATTGCTGGCAAAGTTAGGGATTTCTTACAAAAGCAGCTTGCAAGGCCCTCCCGGTTCTTTTTTCTTTTAATCACCAGGAGAGAGTAGGATTGGCGTCTGGATAGGGCAGATCCAGATTTTGTGTAGTTTGAACTGCTTATAATTTGGATGGCCCTCTTTGAGAGAAAAAAGACGCAAGTTTAAGCACAGGGTCTGGGCAGAAGCCTGGAAGCTTATGTTTCAGTAGTTTGCCCCCCACTCTGCCCTGGGGCTGCGTGCTCTACACGCTCTGGGGTTGCCTTTACCAGGGGACTCCGGGGGTGGGCTCCCTGAGGGCCTGTTTGCAGGCAGGACGGGGCCCTCCCCAGGAACACCTTGTCTTAAGAGTCAAGCCTGCTGACAACAATGTCCTAGGACTTCTTCTCAGACCTGGTTTCTCTCCGGCTCTCTATGATTTCGCGCCCAGAGCAGCACCCAGGCCCCCAGAGGTAACGTA
Organism: Ailurus styani; assembly: GCA_002007465.1. Lineage (NCBI taxonomy): Eukaryota > Metazoa > Chordata > Mammalia > Carnivora > Ailuridae > Ailurus > Ailurus styani. The sequence goes on along the minus strand of LNAC01000145.1, from coordinate 1,370,051 downwards.
CAGAACATGACAGAAGAGGTGGCCTCCCACCTGCATAAGAGGTGGGCTTCAGGACCCAGAGTGCTGGTGTCACCCAAAGGCGGGGACAGCTTAACACTGACCCAGAGACCATAGTCTGGGCATCTCACCACCTTGTGGACAGTGGTGGAGGCTGACAGACTATAATATCAGTTATAGTTGCCCTTTGTGGGGCACATTTGTGCTGGGTGTCTTTTATATATTCTCTCTCATTCTTCCAGGACCCCTGCAAGGTGGATGTCATTAACTCCATTTTACAGGTGTAATTGGATGATGACATGTTTGCTCACATGACACTCACTGCACAAAGACAACGTCAGTTATTTTCTCCAGCCAATTTGAACCTCCTTATGAGTCCCAGCCCTGCTGGGGTGCACAAAACTGAGTCCTCCCAATTAACAACACCTCAACTTCTGGTTTCTGACCTCTTTCCTGTTTAAACAGTCAGGGTTTTCTAAGTTAAGTTCCCTGTCAGAGCTGTTTTAATTAGTCTCTTTTGGATAACTCATTCCTTCTGATGATCAGGTATTCTTGCTCAGTTCCTCACTTACCCCTTCTCTGCAAAGACAGTCCCGCATGTTGGCAGGACTCCCTGGGGTTCCCCAGTCAGGGGATGGGGCCTCTGGACACTCACTGCTCTACTCCACGGGCCAGCTGATCAGGGAGGGTCACTGGATCCGTTTGGTCTTCTAGAATCACATGTGTCTCACACTGTTGGGGTTTAGTCATCTGCGTGGTTGGGGCGTCTGTAGGGGGTGATGGGGGTGATCACTCAGCACTTTCCATGAGCCCAGGAAACTCCAGTGTCCTTGACTGGCACACATGGGCCCGTGGGGAGACTAGAGAGCAGCGCTGGCCCACCAGGCTGGGAGAGCACTGCACTGACTCCACTTTCTCAGGCTCTCTCTTATCCTAATCCCTGGGGCTGGAGAGGGACATGGCGTCCATTGTCTCTGTGTCACTCCACGCGTGCTCTCCCCGTCGGCACATAGGACGACCCTATGATATAGCCCAGTGGTCTTCCAAGTCCTTTTCTGTGTGCCCCCCACAAAAACATCTGCAAAGCCATGACTGCCTTTTCAAATTGATATCAGATGTTTTTCATCTAAATTAAGGAGCTGCAAAGGATGTAATTTCTGGCGTATTGTAAATACTGACATTTTAGAATACAACTGTTAGAGCGCTCTTTTACATTTACCCAGTGGAGTCTAAATACCAGAGTGATTTAATACCCATGGTTCAAAAAACACATGAACAAGCTCTTTTTTAACAGTGGGATGTTTTACAGTGTTTCTCTTTCTCCTTGAAACTGTATCTCCATTTCACTTCTCCCATAGAACTTTATCCTAATGTGATATATTTTTACGCTTGAAAGTCTTTTATTAATCACCCTATCATTCTTCAATGAAACTATGCATATACATTGAAAATCTTAAATTGTTCATATTTTTTGGCCACCACAGCACTCTGTTAGAAAATTATTATGGGTTAAATTCTCAATAGAATTATTATTAGCACACTTATTGATCGAAGCAATACATACACACATACATATTACATATTTTATGGTTAATTATCAAACATAAAAATAATTGGGCTAGAAATGTATCTCTTAATGAAATGGAGGGGAGGGTTGTTATGACAATTCCAGAGGGCTTTGCAGACACTGATATTTCAGTGTCCTTTTGTCTGCTGCCTGAAGGTTTTTGTGCCTCAAGGAAATACATCATAGTAAGATTTGAGGCGGCTTCCTTTCTTTGAGTTGTCTGTCTTTCTCTGTAGAGTGAGGGAGGAGGGTGATAGGAAAATATAGTGCAGAGAACACTGATTCCCTTGACTCTCCAGACCTGGGGTGCCTTGGAAAGTGAGAAGTTTCTGGAATTTTCCCCAGCCCTGGCTCTCTCCCTGTTTTGGAGGGGGGGAATGGCTGCAAAGTCTCTACCTTCTTCTTCTCTGGGGCACGAAATCTCATGCAAAGTCCTCAGGTGTTAGAAAGGAGCAAGACAGTACATATTCCTAATCACTGCTTTAAAAATGTCAGTAGGTAGGGCGCCTGGGTGGCTCAGTGGGTTAAAGCCTCTGCCTTCGGCTCAGGTCATGATCTCAGGGTCCTGGGATCGAGCCCCATATCGGGCTCCCCACTCAGCGGGGAGCCTGCTTCCTCCTCTCTCTCTGCCTGCCTCTCTGCCTACTTGTGATCTCTCTCTCTCTCTGTCATATAAATAAATAAATAATCTTTAAAAAAATGTCAGTAGGTTACCTGTGTCATAGAGATGAGGAAATTCAGGCCTGGATATATTATGGTAGCTTACCAAAATATCTAGTCCGTTGGTGGTAAAGAAGGCATTTGACTTCATATCTGGGGTCTGTCCTTTTACAGGTTTCATGGTTTCAAAGCTAGCCTCTGGATGGCTGCGTCAGAAACACATCAGAGTCTCTTGTTAAAATGATCTGGAATTCCCAGGCTCCGCCTCTGGCAGAGGTGGATTTTATATCTGAATGTTTATATCTTTAAGAGCTCCCCGAGTGATTCTGAAGTGGGCTCTGAGTTAAACTACAGAGTGCACCTGAACAGGGCCTGGATTTGTTTATGAGCACAGATCACCCACCCGGAATCGACATTTTAGACCTAAGAGGAGGAATTTGGCAGGGGGACAGAACTGGATTTCCTAACACTGAGTGGATGTGAGCCGGGAGGCACCTTCTTAGTTTGCTGGTTGGTCTGTTGTTACCACTAAAATGGCAATGTTCTGAAGCCCAGGCTCCTGAGACGTGGGAATCCTGGGTCACAGAAATATCAGGAAAGAGCTAGAAGTATCCTTTTCTTCTAGCAGCTTTTGCACAAGGCTGCTTTAAAGGCACCTGCCCAGGACTCTAGGGCTTTTCATTGAGAATCTCTGTGGCCTTTGAAAGTCAGTCTGGAACAAATTTGGGGTCTTGGGGATAGTGGTTGCCCTCTGTCTTCAGTGCAGAGACTGGAACGCCTGCTGTGAACCCATTTCTTTGCTACCATCCTCAGTGCCTGTTGGCAAGGCAGCATCTTCTCCTGCATTCCTCTCTGGACCCTCTCCCTCACTGGGGTTTCCTCTGTAGCTGTTCTGACTTTGATGGTCCTGGAGGTGAGTTACTTCTTCATAGGGCAGCCGAGAGGGAAGGTTACATGGTATATTGACAGTTTTTGGGTTTTCTTCTGGGATGGAAAAACCTGGAGGAAAACCTGGTATTGTCAGTGGTCACCGAGCTCTGCCTACATCCTCCTTTGAGGCAGTTTGGGAGAACAGGGTTCCTACACGCCTCTTCCTAGCAAGGTGCTGCTGGAAACGGTTTTCATACCCAGCAGGACCAGAGGGTGAGTATTATTACAACAGGGGGAGAGACCGGAGACCTATTTATCACTGTGTTGTCACTTTGCGGGAAAACAAGCTTTATTCCTGCTTGCCATGGGGCCTAGGTAGATGTCAATTGAGTTACTCGGTTTCTATCTGAAAAATTGTGCTCACCACCAGAGCCTTCAGGGAACATCCGTAATGGGAAACGGCGGCAGAGCAGTAAATACCGGGCCGCGCTTCTTGCCCAGGCCTGCCGACTCCCGCGCTGAATGCACACGCGCGGTTACTCCTCTTTCCCTGGAGATGGTCCCCAGACCTGGGAATCCTGGGGATCCTCCCCCGCGAGGCTTTAAGACTTCCATTAGGTGTGTGCTGCCAAGCACTAATGAAGCTCCAGTCCTACAGCAGCTACCCCCCCCCCCTGCCAATCAACTCAGCTGCACTCCTCTCTGCCAGCTCCCGGCAATTGACTCAGGAGAAATCCTGTTAGGGAATTTTTTTTTCCTCTTAAAACACACACACTCCACACCTCATAAAGGCTGCAGAAAGGTGCTGTAATGGTCTGGCAGACACTGACCCAGTGAGACAAATTTTCCATTGCAAAAGCTACTACTCCTTTAGTCTGAATGTAGAGGGTGCAGAATTCCTTACCTGACTTCCTCAAAGTTGCTAGGATGTGACTGAGAAATTGGGTATTGGGAGTGCAATGGATCTGGTACTGGGTCTCATTAAGGGCATTTACATTTATGGGATATCAGCATTTTAGTGAGAGATTGAAGAAGATCCATAAGGAAGATTCAAGGTTTGGACCGTTAAAGCTGTGATTTCCTTAAAAGCATGATCGCAGTGAGTATCATGGACATTTGTGTCCATCCAGACAAAATTCTCCATACTCAATGGGAAGGGGAGAGTAAAGACTGAGGGTTTATTTTCAACCTTAAGAAATAGTTTAATTTCAGCTCTTTTGCCTAAAGATCTGGGAGTAACTCTCATTACAGAGGGTATTCACTGTCCCTAACCTCTCAACCACTTAAGGTATAACCACTGATGCCCTCCACTACTCCTCCCCAGTGTCTTCCAGAATGCCTAAGGCAGAGAATGCTTTCTTGAATTCTTTGTACCATTCATTCCTGCCACCTTCATTCCTTCAATCAGCCATTTCTTCAATAAGCTACTGTTGTGCTATGTGAACAAAACAGGTGTGTTCTCTGGGTTCCAGCTGGGCAGGAGGGGGATTAGGAACGCATGGGGAAGTGATCACATAGTCCAGTAGGAGCAGCTGGTGGCTTGAACCAGGACCCAGATGCTACGAGTAGTTTAGTGAGTGGCACACAGGTTTGTAGTACAGTTTGAAGACACGATTCATAGAACTCGGGGGAGAATTGGAAGTGGAAGGATGGTCCACTAGTTTCCAACAAAAGTGACTTGGAGGAGGAAGATTCGTGAGATGAGGCATGGCACACACCCATTTCTTTTTCTCCTGCAGTTCCAACCATTCTTTGCCAGTGTCCTTTGTTTCTTTTACTCTGTATATATTTTAAATGTTGAGGTTCTCAAGAAATTTATTTTTGGTGTCCTCTTTTCCCTGTGTAATTTCTTCTGCATCTCTGGCTTCACCGTAAAACAGATAACTCCCAAAGCTGTGTAGACAGAGCTCCATCTCCATATCACCCACCAAACACTGGGATGCTTCTTAGGCATTTGAAATTCAGTATGTTGAAAACTGAGCTCATGTTCTGTCCCTGCCATCTCCCACTGCCCCACTCCCTGTCCTCAAACTTGACCTACTCCTGCATTCCCTACCTTGGTCATTGGATCACTTGCCTGCTGGTCCCCCAGATCTGTATCCTGGGGATCACCTTAGACCTTTCTTCTGCTCTCACAGCTTTCCTCTTCTCAGTGTATTTTATTGCCTTTTTAGCTTACATATTTCTCATCCATGTCATTTCTCAGCTGGTCCCCCATGTCTTTCCGGGGCTCCCTCTATCATTCTTCATCCCTTCCAGTCCACCCCCCCCCGTGTGCTCCCAGACTGATCTTATTCTCTGCCCCGAAGCTGGGGGGCAGCTCACTTCCTTCAGAATGAACCCTTTGCATGGTGTTTAAATCCTTCCATAACCTACCTCTTGCTGCCAACACTTTCATCACATTTATTCTTCGGGGAAGTCATTTCTGCCTCTCCTTCACACCTGTCTCGTGACCCTCCTGTCTTTGTGCCCCAGGTTGAAAGGCCTCCTCTCTCCTTCGTCACTTGACTGGTATGCCCCCAATCCATCTGAAGCCTTGCTTTTTTCAGAACCTTGCCTGAGCCCTCAGGCTGACATAGGTCCCCCTTCTCTGCATTTTCTTACCCGATCATTAGGCACTTTGTACCCTGTGCTGTCCCTGTTTTCTCCTGTCTGCCTCCCCCACTAGGCTACAAGCTCCTTGAGAGCACTGACTCTTGGTTTCTTCTGTGTACTCAGCACAAGCATCAATGCACTGCTAACCACTAATACATTTAGTTGAATCAGCGAACAAATTGTCTTATATGCATTTTTTCAGAGAAGATCTATGAGAAAAGTCTATAAAGTATGGTTCTGACTTTTTTGTTGTAACAAAACTTATTTATTAATACCCTTCAAATTGAAATACAATGAAGATACAGAAAACTTTGAATCTGAGTCACAGGATAAGACTATGGAATTCAAACCTATATCTGGAAATTACACACACTCATTAGTGTCCTCTCTTAATTTTGGAAGAGCATTCCATTAGACAAAATTTTTTATATTCACTGTAGGAGTGTAGACAGTGTTCTAAAACATGGATATCAAGCACCATTGGTATGTCATGTAAATAAAGGAATTACTGTCCTGGGAAAATTAGTCATGGGAAAACAAGAACAATAACAAGGAAGGAATTAGGGAGAGCTCAAAATGTTTATTTGTCTTACCTTCTACCAGAATATAACCTTCATGGGGGCAGGAACACGGTTGAGTTCCTTCTGCATTCCCGATGCCAAGCACGTTGCTTAGCACATAGACTGTGAAGAAGGAAGGAAATAAAATAGGAATATTAGGGCATCTGAGTGGCTCAGTCAGTTAAGCAACTGCCTTCGGCTCAGGTCACAATCTCAGGGTCTTGGGATTGAGTGAGCCTGCTTTTCCCTCTCCCTCTGCATCTCCCCCTGCTTGTGTTCTCTCACTCTCTTTTAGTCAAATAAATAAATAAAATCTTTAAAAAAAATTTAAAAAGCAGGAATAAAGATGATGAGGATTGGCAGGTATGGGAGCAACACAGGATATATTTTTAAATATGTGAGCAGCTTGCTCTTTCAGAAGACACATAAGCTAAAGCTCAATTTTCATTTGGTGGGTGTACCAGATACTATCTGTGGTCACTCAGTCCATACTTACCCTTCTTTATCCATCTCTCTGCTTCGGGCAGGAAGCCTCTAAACTACATTTCCCAGACTTTTTAGCCAGTTGGCTTATTAGATTCTGCCAGTGGGAGGTACTGATGCGAGAAAGGGAGAAACTACTTTCTTTTCCATCTCCATGCAGCACTGAGAGCAACGAAAGCCACATCAGTGGTCAATGAGTGTCTTTCCTGATTCTTCCTCAGGAGCCAGGTTCAGCGAACATGAGCCGCGGCGACATCACTTCCCCTTATCTCCTCTAGGGCATCTACGGTGACTTATCTTTGAATATTTTGTATTTTGAGCCCCCCCAGTCACTCCATCACTTTTGTAACCAATTACCTGTACTAGTAAATCCTCTCTGAAATACCTGGAATATTTTCCATTTTCCTGGTTAGAAACCAGCCGCTACATAGACACTGACCATTAGACATCAACAAAGGAGCAAGTCAGTATATGCGTGCTTCCATTTCTGGTTAAAGGAATATATACAACACGACTTTGAATTATAAAATGCTGCTGAAACCAAACAGTACAGGAAATAAAGAGACGAGTGACTAGAAACAGGTATATTAAGTATAATTTCCATCCAATAGTAGGAGATGGATTTAAAATCAGAAGAATATAATGGTGAGATCATGCAGAGAGACATAGTAAAGTCAGGAGGCCCCCAAACTAGGGCGTCCAGCAGCCAGCTGTCTGCCTTTGGCAGCCCACATCAACTTCTTTGCCTCAGTTTCACCCTCTGTAAAATAAAAGGGTCAAATTAGGTCAAGTCTTGGTATGCTTCTAAGGCTAGAATTTTAAGAATGTATGCCTTTGAGTCAAATCTTCCTTGGATACCTGGGCAGGAAAATCCTCCATATATATGGAGAGCTGGGGCTTGGTTGGAGCTTCCAATTAGCCTGACCCCAAAATGCATGTCTGTGTGCTAACCTCTGTTAGCACATCCTGAGTCCTGTCTGTTGCCAGATGTTTGTCTTCACTCTGTGCACAGGAACCATTTCAAAAGCTGGAGATGCCAAGTCATTGCCATGGCAGTGACCTCCTAAGACCCTTCACGTTATAATCACAAATGCAATAAAGCAGGTTCACACAAGGTGCATATGATGAAATTAGTAGCCCTATAATGAATAGGAGAACGGTGCCAGGAATCTGTCACATTATTAAATACAAAAGAATAGTTCTAGACATTACAAGCCTGCTTTCCACTGGTAAGTTTGCTCTGTTATATTATCTTTGATTTATGCCCCTTAATGTGCTCCCTCATCACCATATATATTTTGTTAATATTAATGTATTTATGCATCTTGAAATTGCCTAATTAATCCCTTGCTTTCTCAATGAGTTATGTAAGTTGCTGGGTTTATATGATAAATATTATAATGAAGAAAACATAACAATGGAGCATAAAATACTAACTTAATTTACCATACACATAGCAAAGAAGTTTAGGCTATGATTTCCCCTCTGAAATTAACTAATATTTCTTATTGCTTTTCCTAATTAAAACTTATCCCTTTTCTACATCCTAGGGGTGCCATTTTTATTCCTACAAATATTTAAGAGCTACTATGTATCAAGTCATTATATTGGGTATTTTGGAGGATACTAAACAAAATAATACACAGATTTCTACCCTTCCCCCCCAAGGTGTTTCGTTTTTATTTTTGCTTTTTTTTTTTTTTTTAAGGATCTCTTAACCTCATCACTATTGACATTTGGGGCCAGAGGAGTCTTTGTCATGGGGGCTGTTGTATGATTTATAGTCTGTTTAATAGCATCCCTGGCCTCTGTTCATTAGATGCCAATAGCACACTTCTCCCTCCAGTTGCAACAACCAAAAATATCTCTAGACATTGGCAACTGTCCCCAGGGATATGTGTCAAAATTGTTTTGGTCATCTCTGCATACTCAGTACTTAGTACTGTGTTTGGTACATAGTAGATCCCAAATAATGCTTGACAAATGTTGAGTGAATAGACAAATAACTAAGTCAAAAGAGAGGTACAGATAAAACACTGTAAGAATGTGGGAGAGGAATGAGTTGCTCCTGGAAGGACCAGGGTCCAGGAAGAGGTTTCTAAGAGGAGCTACCATGGGAAAATGAGTCCAGGAGGGCTTCCTAAGCAGAAATCCTCTGGACGTGGACAAGGGTGAACTGGGAGAAGAGACTAACTGGACTGTAGCGTAGGCAGAGGACGGGTTGCAAACAAGGTAGAAGGGACTTGGATTCAGTCACAGAGGGTCTAGGTTGCCAGATTTGAGTTCAATCAGGTTCACGAAACCATGGGAAATTAATCATAGCAGTGATTGAGCAGGGATGTGGCATATATCCTACCAGCAGAAAAATTAACCTGGTGATGGCGTGTAGGGTGGAGAGAACACTGGTGATGGAGAAACTAGTTGGGGTTTTTTTTTTAATAGTATTTTGAAACAGGACATGAACTAGACTTGTAAGAGGCACAGGAGTTCTAAGGGCAATTGAGTTGATTAGGAAGGACTTGAGGTAGTGTGCCAGCTCCTTCCCTTGATGTAATGTCCAAGCTCCTCTGTAGGACATTTAAGGCCCCTCTTCACTCTCCAGACTCTTCTTCCATCATATTCTCTATCAGTCACCCTCACCTCCTCTTCTTAGACTCAACTGATGCTTATTTCCTGCGATATTGAACCAGCGTCTTTCAAACAATATCTGTCCTTCACAGTCTTTCTAGGACACTTTCTTCACCTTCATATGTCTGGAAAATGCTTATTTACCCTACAAAGTGCTGTTCAGGCGCCATTATTTTCACAAAACATGTTGGACCACTCAGGATGGAGCAAACACTCTCTTATATCTTGTGCATATTTTAATATTTACACAAATCGCATTGTTTTGTGATTACCTTGTTTAGTCTCTTACTAAACTGTTAGCTCCTTGAAAGTAGGAATTATGTCTTATTACATTTGTATTTTTTCCTATGTGTTGGGTACAGTGACTAGAAACTAATGTTTGTAAAATGAGATTCTTCAGGTTTGGTCCTTAGGAAGTCACTAGTAGCTTTCTAGAAGAGTTTCCGTGGAATGGCAAGGGTGGAAGTTGATCAAGTAAGAATGGAAGGCTAAGGGGTGAGACAGAGGTGAGAGGCAAAGGCACCGGTAGAGTTGACTCTGTTGAGAAGTGCGGGGGCGAAGGGCGAGTGTAGAGCTCAGGCTCATGAACCTCTGGAGTCAGGGTGTTCAGTTCAAACCCTGACTCTATCACCTACCAGTGTGTGACCTTGGGTAAGGCCCTTAACTTCTTTGTACCCTTTTCCTCATTTGTAAAAAAATGGGCAAGATAATATAGTTACCTTCATTATAGCATTGTTGGGGATTAAATGAGTTAATCCACATAAAGAGTTTAGAATGGTGCTTGACACATAATGAATGCTAAACAACTATTCACTTTTTAAAAAGCAGGCTAGATAACAGTGAGATAACAAGGTCAGGGAAGTGCTGGTTGGATGGTTGGTTTTCTGCTTGGCAGACTTAGCTCGTTTGTAGGCTGAGGGGAAGGAATGGGTTCAGAGGGAGGGATTGGGCAGCAAGCAAAATGGAAGAGGATCCCTGATGGAAAAGCCATCACTAGTGCAGCAAGCCTGCTTTCCTCTGAGACTGGAGAGAGGCAAGAGATGTGTAAAGAAGCTAAGGGAGAGGAGGGAAGATGAGGGGACACACTTGAATATCCTTTCTTTCCTGTGAGATGTGAGAGACCTGCTGTATCTATTGAGGTTTGCAGGTATAGTCTGCTCTCCTCTATAGCATTTCTCTTAAGCCTTTTTTTTTTTACAAGCAAGACAATATTTTTATTTTTAACAAAACTGTGAGGTATAATTCACATATAATAAACTGCACATTTTTTATTAACATATAATGTATTATTTGTTTCAGGGTTACTTTTTCCTTGCACATGTGTGAGATGATGTAGTACGCTATTAATTATAGTTTGTAAGTTATTATAGTTTATAATAACAGAACATTCGTAGCAACCTACATGTCCCTTTTTTGGGGACTGGCTTATATATTATTGAACTCAAGAGAATACTATGCAGCTGTAGCAAGGAACAAAGAACTCTTTATGTCCTGATTTGCAGTGACCACCAAGAGCTATTGTTGAGTGAGAAAAGCAAAGTGCCTAACAGTGACACAGCATACTACCATTTTTAAACCACTGTAATAAAAAGAGGAAGGGTAAAAAGCTAAATTGGTCTATTCATACGTATCTAAAATATCCCTGGAATATCCTGATAAAATTAATTGCCCGCAGGGGGAGGATCTGACTGGGGACCAGGGTGGAAGGGAGACTTCTCACTATGTAGCTTCTTGAACTCTTTGAATTTAGAACATGAAAATGCACTATATCTGTAAGAGAATTAAATATATTGAAAGTGTCCACAAATTGTTCCAGTTCTGTTCCTGATATTTAGTTTGGTTTCTTGGGCCTTACAGGTATATCAACAACAGGAAAGCCATAATAACAGTATTAACCAAACCTGCTGTTTATAACCCCAAATACCTTCTCAGGAAAGACATTGCTATGGAGAACAAGTCACCTTATTCTGTGGTTGAGAACCACAGTCATTTGTACACGTGGGGTTGGGAGCAGGTGCTCTGAAGCAGCAAAGCTTCCCTGCATGAGAAAGAGGCTCCTGGAGTGCCTGGGTGGCTCAGTCGGTTAAGCATTTGCCTTTTGCTCAGGTCATGATCCTAGGGTCCTGGGATGGGGCAGGTTCCCTGCTTGGTGGGGAGTCTGCTTCTCCCTCTCCCTGTGCCCCTGCTTGTGGGCTCTCTCTCTCGCTCACTCTTTCTCTCACAAATAAATAAATAAAATCTTAAACAAAAAGAAAAAGAAAAAAAAGAAAGTTTCCCAGACGAATCTCAGACAGAATAACTGAGAAGTTTGGGATAGGAGAGAGTAGAAGTGAGCAAGGCCTGGGGTGCAGGGATGGGAAACTGAAGGCCAGGGCAGCCAGACTGACCAAGACACACTTTTATGTTGTTTTTCTTTTGCGTAGAATGGGATGCCACTTCCTGTGATCCTCAGATCTTCATTCTGCTGCAGGTAAGAGTTGCAAATATCTTTCAAAGGGTTGTTGGGAGGATCAGGTGAGATCCTGCACGTAGGTGCTTTGGATAGAGTCTGATATATATAATAAGCATCCACTAAATCTTCATGGCCAATAATAAGTATAAGGACTTGAACTTGTTTTGAAGGCAGGGATTTTGGGGAGTGGGTACCAAGTTTGGGTCAATTCCAGAGTGGAGATCAAGGGATACAGACGGAAAAAGTCTCAGCAGAAGCAGGGAATTAGAGACTAAGAGAAATATAAAGTGTAAACCTATGGGGAGCAGAGAAATTTTGAGGAGAGATCTTTTGGACTTTGTCAAAAGGGTATGACTCTACCTCATCTACGTGTTAGGTGGGTATGAAACCCTAGCTAACCTGTGAATTCCAGAGCCAGCCGGTGCCCCAAGTTCATACGGCTCTGGTCACTGCACTGGGCCAGCAGAACTGTCTCATGTGCCATAACTGGAACTCAGTGCCTGCAGTGACCCTGGGGGCAGATACTGAGGAGGCTGTCAGGGAAGAGTCTGTTGCTCTTGTTCATTTCACATTTTATAGCTGGCTTCGTAATGTGATCCACCCTAATGAAAACGAATAGCATGTTTACAAACCAGAATTACCCACATTTTATAGAAATCGTTGCCATGGTTTTACAGCTCGGAAATGAATGTAGTTCCAGGAGGAGCCCACCCAAACATATTCAGCACTTCTGGGTGCCTGTTACATATGGATCCTGGAGGTCTGATTAGCCTCAAGGTCATTTCTAATGGCCAGAGTTCACCAGGATTTGATACAGTTATTTAAAATTCTGTCTTCAGAAGGAGGTGCCTCTGGAGAATTACATGATACTACCAGCAGCTGCTGTGTAGGTTTAAGCTAAATTTGGGTTATTGGGAAATGGTTTTAGGAGTCAAAAATGTGGTGTTACCTCTTGTCTCAATCTTCTGAATGCTGTTGTCACTGCCCCCAAATTATTACTTCATCTTTGGTTCTACCACAGGTTTTGTGTCTTGCAAGTTATTTCTTAAAGCAGTAGTACCTGATTATCCAAATTTATTTCCTTGAGGCTATAATGCCATGAGGAAGTGCAGCCTTGGATAATGTTTGGAGTCAGAAAACCTGGCTGGCAAATTTGGGATGTCTCATGGGTTTCCATGTAGACGCTTTTCCTTTATAAAGGTTTATATTTTATTTTTAATTTTTTAAAAAGATTTTATTTTATTTTTTAAAAAGTATTTATTTATTTATTTATTTGAGAGAGCAAGCCGGTGCTCAGAGGGTGGGGGAAGAGCAGAGGCAGAGGGCGGGGGAGAGAAGCAGACTCCCTGCTGAGCAGAGTGCCAAGATTTTATTTATTTATTTATTTATTTATTTATTTATTTATTTATTTATTTATTTATTTGAGAGAGTGTGTGTGTGAGAGAGTGAAAGAGTACACGCATGCGTGTGTGTAAGTGGTGATGGGGGTAAGGTCAGATGGGGAAAGAGAGGGAGAGAATCTTAAGCAGATCTTGCACTTAGTCCAGAGCCGTGCGTGGGGCTCCATCTCATGTCCCTGAGGTCATGACCTAAGCTGAAACCAAGAGTCACATACTTAACCGACTATGCTACCCAGACGCCCCTACATTTTATTTTTAAATGTTCATAGCTCTGGGAAAGTGTCATGCTTTAAAACCTCTTCCCTTTCTCTCTATATCTATCCATTTTCCATCCATCTGTCTGTTTATCTATTCAATCTATCCTTAGTGTTTATTATAACCTTAAAAATAAGCAATTTGTAAGTACGGAGGGCAAGTAGTAGAACTGGCTGAAGTCTAACAACATACTTCAGGGTATTTCTGCCCTTGCCCTGGTCTGGTGCTGACCTCCTGGTTTTTATGTGTAGCCTCTGACCCTCCTTTTAAAACTAGGCATATCCTGGCAGCAGGAGACCGTGGTCAGGAGATCTCAGGAGCATTGGCTTCTGCCTCCGGGCAAGGACTCATACATTTCAGCCTGGGCAAGCTCCTCCTGGATGGATCCCCGCTCAGTCTTGGAAAGTGTCCACTATGGCAGCCTCATCTCATTACAGTTCAGGCATTTGTCACGATGAACTCGTATGCCCCCACATGGATCAGTGTCTCTGCTAGAGCTGTGAAATTTGACAATTGGCAGCCTCCTGGCAGAGTGGGTCTCAGGAAGTCTGCTTAAGCTGGGTGATTATGCTCGGGCTGTTCCCAGCTTTGGGCTAGGCCTGCATGCAACGGGTGGCCGGTGTATCAGAATTGTGCATTTGTACATTCCACACATAATTAAGCACCCTCTGTGAGCCAGGCACTCTGAGCCACTGAGTATCGGAAGGTGGTCCAAACCCCTCCAACCACCCCCACTCTGTTTCTGGAACTCTGTACTCATCTGGAGGTGGGCCTGAAAGTTCCCCAACCCTTCTGGGGCTAACCAGGTACTTATTTGGTGGGAACAAGCATGTAGAGGACCCTGAGAGGCTGACCTGGAGTTGGCCAAAGGGTTGTACTTCTTAGCAGAGGATGGAACACCTGGGCCTGCAGAGCCGTTTTCTTCCTCTGCTTCCTAATGGAAAGGACTGGGGTATGGTGGGGGACGAGGTGAATTTCTACCCTCTTTTGGGGTTAGAAAAGTCTGGCCTGAGCTCCTACAGGGGCTTTATGGATCTGGCCTCTGTAGGCTGGATGGGCAGCAGAGATTAGGAGCTAAGAGTTTGAGGGGAGGAGGGACAAATGTGGGTAGAGAGATGCATTCTGGGCTAGAGAACTGATCACAGGCCAGGGTGTGATGGAAGCAAAATCAAGGGTGGGATGAGGCCCAGCAAGATGGGCAGAAAGTGTGGATGCAGGGCCCAGGACAAGGAGAAGTAGATTTGACATTCCTGGCAGGAGTGGTTAGATGTTTTCCCCTTATGTTCTCTGTATCCAGTGCCACACTTAATACAAACGTTCATTAATTTGAATTAAATTCCACAGACAACTCCTTAAAATCCATTGTCTTTGTATCACAATGTATATTAATTTCAGGCTGACAAACTACCACCACCCAAGATGTAATGGGTGGAAGAAGAGGCAGTCTTTGTGCACTGCCTTCTGCCATGCATGGGGCGAAGCCCCTCATGTTTATTATCCCATTGGGATGTTTAAAGGACCCCACAAAGTAGAGAAGACCACCCCCATGTAGATGAGGAAACAGCTTCAGAGAAGTTATTTGCCCAAGTTTACGTGACTGTGATGTAGTGAGGCTAGGATTACAATGTAAGGGAGCCCAGGATGGTCGATTTTCAAGGGCCAAATCTCTTCCTCAAACCATCCCTGAGAGCCCCTGGGGCAAAGGTCGTGCCTGGATCATATTTGTGCTCCTGGCACTGGGCCTGAACATGAAAAGCAATCAGTATGTTTCTGATGAATGAATGAATAAATGAATGAATGACGAGTAAGTAGGTGGAGTGGCATCTTTGTTCGTGAATATGTGAATTGAAGAGTCCTAGGCCATGGTAGTCACACATGTGAGATAGATGGAGACTCAGGTTTTGAAGTCTTATCAATAAAAGGCATGGATCATGTTTTCTATTTGACATTCTCTATTCAATAGGTGCTGTATTACTACCTCATTGACAGTAATTCTCCTGCAACTTGAACTCTGTCAGGAACAGCTGGGGTCTCCAAAAGATAGTACCACATTGATTGAAACCCAGCGGAGGTTTTGAGCATTTGTTCAAATATGGGTGGGGGGAGTACTTGAGAATTTTTTCTCCCTTTATCTGAGCTACCTTTTCTGACTCACAGTATTGAAAGATTACAAGGTCATTTCTAACTGTTTCTGGGACTTACTGCTGCTCCCTTCTTGAAAGCAGTTTAAAATCTGTTCAGACGCACATTTTTTACAAACAAAAGTTTATTTGCTATATATAGAAAAATGCCACCAGAGGATTAATTTGGCAGCTTTGTTGATTACCCATTGTAATGAGCCTTATTACATAATTAAAAGAATTTTTTCCTAACTGCATTTCACTACTAATTAACATTTTACGCATTTTGCAGTGGACACTTTGGGTTGAATCAGAAACATAATTATGTCATTTCTATGCAAGAACAGCTTATGAATTATTAATTAGTATTAAATCTGTTGATTAAAGGCTAATTCATAAGTAAACATATTACGGCTCACCATACATTGTTCTCTAGGAGCTTTCATTTGTGATTTCTGCGGTCCCTTGTCCCTTGCTAAAATATCAGGGCAGGGACTAAAGAAAGACAGAAGCTGGCCACACAGATTCCAAGGAATAAAGGTAATCCATTTGAAACTCTTTCTGAATTTTTAAACTACAATTATGCTTTCTTTTTTTTGGCATTCTATTTGCTTCTGAAATCATGAGGCGTATGTAGGGTACAAGCAGGTTATGGAAAGCAAGTCACCCACTTCCTTTATTTTCTTAACCGTCCGAATGGAGAATTGTTCTGTTAACTCAGGCTGCTCTGCTGCCTGAGTCCACCTGGGCCTGGAGTACGCCGAGGAATTGGGGTCTCTGTAGTGTCTGGGGCAGCCCTTCCCACCAGCCTCAGCTGGGGACCAGTAAGCTTAGGTGCTCCTGAGGGGAAGTTGTCCTTGTGTCCCACGTCCTGACCGTTGATGCTCTGCCCTGGCCCCGCCCCTTCCCATGTGGGCCAGGATGGTGCTCATCTCATCCCATGGATGGCACAGTTCTGACCGTCCCTCTCCTCGGTGGTCAGCTGGCGGCACTGATGGCATTCCTAAACTACCTTTCATTTTAGGCCTTGTACACTCCTGGTTTTTGTCACATCTTTACCTTGCTTTGCCTTGGAATTAGCATTCTTGTTTTAGTGCACTGGCTAATATTTGGAGATGATTCCTAATTTCTGCTTTCTAAAGTCCGCTTTAAGTAGAAAACATTTATTAGTTATTTCTTTGGGCAGCTATTTAAGAAAAAAAAAACCACCAACATGAATTCCATAAATCCTTGCTATTTTACTCATTTACCATGGGTTGGCTTTGATTTATCTTGGCTCGTCAGCTCTTCCACTGACCTGAATTCTCTATCCTCCATGCATGTTCTGTGTCACTGTGTGGGTATGGGTTTTGGTTTTCTTTGTGGGAAGGGTTACTCTCTGCTGCTTGGGGGGTCCAAGCTAAGAACTCTTTGGTGATACTGTGTGACTTTCTACATCACTGTTTAACAAATTCACACACACACACACACACACACACACACACGCACATGCATACATATACACATTCCCATCGTTGGCAACATTAACACAATAATATGTTTTGTACTTGTATGTGTTTAGTAGAATTGTCTACATCTGTCAACTTATTTGATCCACATAATTCCCATGTAAGAGTGGAAAGTATTGTTATTCTAGTTTTATTCATAAGTAAAAATATCACAAAAAGGCTAAATGGCTTGGCCCTTGTCCTTCAGGTAGTTAATCTTGAAGGCAGGAACAGACACCCTTGTCTTCAGCTTCTACTTCATACCTCTTTTCAGTATGTGTAATCCCATTAGCCCTCACTCCAGTCCCTCCCTACATATATCCATTTGGTGAAAGGGGAACATGTGGGAAAGACCAGTTATGTTCCTTCTCTTTGAATACTTCTCTAACCTGAGATCCATTCTTTCCAATAAAGAGTTCTCATGGCTGATTAAAGTATAAACCTCCCTAGAATGAAAATGGTATTATATCACCAAAATCTCTTACCCTAAAATGATTAAGGTTAATGATTCCTTTCCCACAGCATATTTTCCTAGAAGTGAAGAAAGCATCATTGACCTGGGTTGTACAAATGTGGAGTCTAAGGTGTTTCTTCCCATTGGATATAGAGCTTCTTACTTCAGCAGGACCATGATGTTCCAACCCAGCATAAGCGGGTCATAGAGTCGAATGACTTGATCTCCCAGGAACATCACTGGCAAGAAAGGCTCCACTTGAGACCCAGTGACAAATGGAGGGAGCTAGATATCCCTTTGTGCTGGCTCTGGTCACATGTGATGGTCTCTCTTCACCTCCCCCCTTATCTTGCAGACAAAATATACCCCTAACTCCTGCCTTGGAGGGCCAAGGTCTGGTTATTAAAACTGGAATTTTGGCTTTGAGATGAGGACACAGACCACCCTGACCATTTACCCAGGAAATGTTGCTTTCCATCAGTCCTGTCTTGATTTTGTGTTGTTGACCGAATTGCTGAGGTAGCAAGACTCTTCCTTCAAGAGCAGTCTCAGCTCTCTGATCTGCTGTTCTACCAGCTGCCCTATGAGAGACTCTTAGGCTGTTAATTACACCCAGACCTCCTGGGAGGGCATGCTCCTTACCCACAGATCATGGCTTTTACTTGTGCTTCTCCTTTCCCCCACCCCCTCCTCTCCCAGCCATGGATTGCTAAAGATAGGGCCCTCAAAATGGCCCAGTCCAAATATTCTGTATAAAATTTCAACAGTTTCAACAAGGGAAGACCTTCTGGTAGAGAGATATGGTCATATGCCCTGATTTTAGTTTCCATTTGACTTTATGAAAAATGGGTGTACTACTTTCTTAGATTCTTCTGTAGCATCAAAATGCTACAAACATAGTTTCTGAAACTAACTGGGTATTCTTTAAGTGTTTACTCAATGAATGAATGAATGAATGAACCTGCAGTTCTAAAAATTCCAGCTCCTCAGTGCCCTGAAGACCATCCTACCTCCATTGCTTTCTCCTCTGCCTTGGCACACTCACTGCCAAAATGTTCTCCAGTGTACCCCTCAACCAGCGTCTGAGCTCTTCCTGTGCCCGCTCTATACCTGGAAGGGGGTCTAATCTGGAGGTTCAGGACAGACTTCAGTCTTCTTCCGCTTAGCTTGGCCTGAACTGTCCTTGGCGATGGGATGGAGTTTAAGCCCTGGTCAAAAGCCCAGCTGTTAGGACTTCAGCCCCAGCTGAGGGCCCAGGAAAGAGAAGTGAGGAGGGTTATTATAGAGGCTCAGAAGACTTGAATTTGAGCCAACTTTGTGCTGATCCTGGGAGATGGCACAGTTAAAGAAGTAACCAGGAACCTGTGGAAATAAGACACCCAAAGGTTTTCCAGGTATGATTGGAAGAAAAGCTTAAGCTTTTCTAGAATAGAACCCTGTGTTCCTTACAGACCAAGCAATAGAACTGAAGTCAATGAGAGTGATGGCTGGTGCTATTTTAGTCTACTCTCTCAGCTTCTGCCTCATCAGTCTCCACCACTGACCACACATTAATTCTTCTAAGATGTTTTCCTCCTTGTCTATGATTCAACCTGCATCCATGTTCATGATGAATCCCACAGCTCAGCCTCACCCACCGGTCTTTGCAGCTTCTGTGGGATTACTTGGTCTTACGCTGAGGCCTGCCTGCAATTCTGATTCACATCCAAGTGCAGGCCCAAGTGTTCACACAGCTGCAGCTAATCAGGGCACTGGCGATCCAGTTGAGGAATGAATTATTTAGGGAGGGCTGAGCTGCTGTAACAAGATCCAGCAAAATTGCAGTGGCCCCAGAAATAAAGAAGTTTATTTCTCTGCATGTTCCATGTCAGTGGCCAAGTCTCTTTATTATTTAGGGGCCAGGCTGGTGGTGATTCCGCCATCATCAACACCTGATTCCCAAGGCCTCTTGCTCGTTACCTTTCCCCACCCTAGGTATGTATCGCTGGATCTTGAGCCTTTACAGCCTATTAGTGGCCTGCGTCACTTCCACTCACATTCCCGTCTACTTATTACATGGCCATATCTAAGGATCTATGAAGGAGCCTGGGAAATGGAGCCCAGTTACCTACAAGAAGAGGGCCTGGGGCCTGGTGAACAGCTCACAATCTCTGCCGTAAGGAAGGAGAACACACATATGAAACGGCAGATCATGTATCTGAAACATGAACTTAGGGAAGAATAACACCAGTTCTGAGTAGCAGCAAGCTGTGAAGGAGGTCAGTTTCCAAAGGCTGTATGAATGAAAGTATTTTGCTCTGATTATGGTGGCGGGGGACGGAGCGAGCAGAAGAGAGTTGAGGTGTGGGTAAATGCACCTGTCTCGTGCATCCATCCGTTCATTTAATTAATTCTTCGGGTATGCCAGCCATAGGAACAAGCAAGTGGTGTGTTGGAGCCTGAGTGCAAATGAGCTTGGCTGTAGGACAAGGTCCATGTTAGGGGAACAGCATGCAGAAGAAGCTCATGAGGCTCATGGAACAGGGAGGACAGATAAAAGGTCAGGGCTCTGCTGTGGAAGTCAGAGGTTATATGACTGACAAGAGGAAGGTTCTTTCTGATTGAGCTGGCAGCTCTATGTGGAAAAGAGTAGACAGAGATCAGAGGAATCAAGATAGGATGGAAGGAAGGCAATTACCAGAAACAGAGAGATGAGGTAATGAGTCTTGGATTAAGAGTGAACCTAAAGAAATAAAAAGGAAGGTATTGATAACAAAGAAAATGAGCAGGCCAGAGGAATGATTGGACACAGGTGGTGGAGAAGAATGAATTTCTGAGCCTGGAGAACCTGGTACCATTGACGGAAGGAGACCCGGGGAGAAGAGGATGCTGAAAACAGTGCCTGCATGCTAACTTTGCCCACCCAAGTAGAGCTGTCCCCTGGGTAACTGAAGATGGACAACTCGAGGGAGGAGGAGAAATTAGGGCTAGACCCGTGAGGCCTGGGAGAGATGTGCAATGTGAGTGCTGCTGGAAGATGTCCAGTGCCTACCAACAAGTGTAGAGACGGGGAAGGACTGACTTAGGATCCAGCCAGTGTCCTCCGCACATCAGTGCTATTTTTGTGTCTGTTGAGATGTTACTAAGATGATTTTGCTGAAATGGAGTCCTGCCCCTGGGAGACCAGCAAGAAACATAAGAAGCAGTCACACGTTCCATTTTTATTGTCCCTTTTCTGTGTGGACACAAACGTTCTCTTAATTGAACGTCCTCATTTTTCTAAATTCTGCTAGAAAGGTTCAAGGGAGATAAGGCACGGGAAGGTGAAGTCATTTGCTTTTAGTTGCACAAGTTAATGGCTGGAGCAGTAATATAAAGCAAGACTATATCCATTAGGACAGTGCTCCCCAAGTCTGAGAATCAATAAACTATGGTTTCATTAAAGCAAAAGCATGATGCTTTAAGACAAAAGCATGTCACAGTGTTTCCTGGCACCATAAAAGTTACTTTCATATTGAAATTTTACCCCTGTTGTTCAGAGTCACACTTTGTATGTATTATTGGGCGCTTGAATCCTGAAAGCTAGCCCTAAGGAACCTTCCATGCAGCCGGATTTGGTTATTTTAGTCTCTGGTCAGGCCTCCATTCATTTCACCTCTGAAATCTAATGATCTAATCTAATAAAATTATAAAAGATTCTAAACTGCTCAGTACTTAATCAGCTTAGTCCAAGAGAATTAAATCAAAGCCCTAGGTGTGCACACTTCATCGCTCAGATGAAATCTCACCCGGGGAGACAATCTTATTATTTGGGAGGCTTGAAGATTGGGAGGGGATTGCATCAATTCCAAAAGATATTCCAAGAACCTAACACCCGGAGGCAGCTCTGTGGCATTACTGGTGAAACGTGGTCCGACGAGTAGGGGTTTGGGCGACAGACAGGAGATCTGATCCAGGGGCCATCAGTTACCAGTTATGCGACATGGAAGCTCCCGAGCTTCAAATTCGCTGTGCATTGAATTGAATTAATAGAACGAACATGGTAGTTTTACTTAAGAATTCATTGAGATTTGGGGTATATATAAAGATTTTTAGTATATGTATACACATATATTTATGCATATATATATTCTAGCAGTGTGTATGTATATATACATACATATATCTCCTGTTGTGTGTGTGCGTGTGTCCTAGCACTCTTTCACAAAAACGCAAGTCGTCATTATTATAATTACTAATTATTATATTTTTAAAAGTACTTTTTATTAAAAAACATATAGCTGGGTGCCTGGGTGGCTCAGTGGGTTAAAGCCTCTGCCTTCGGCTCAGGTCATGATCTCAGGGTCCTGGGATCGAGGCCCGCATCAGGCTCCTTGCTCAGCGGGGAGCCTGCTTCCCCCTCTCTCTCTGCCTGCCTCTCTGCCTACTTGTGATCTCTCTCTCTCTCTCTGTCAAATAAATAAATAAAATCTTTAAAAAACAAAACAAAACAAAAAAACGTATAGCAGTGGTCTCAAAGAGTTGGGGAGAGGCTGCCAAACACAATGCTGAGATACATTTGTTCTGCCTGCATCACAACAGAGTTCAGGAAGCCGGAAAGAGATCAGTGCTGGGCTATTATGTTCCCCTCCTAGAAAAGGCACTTGAAAGAATGTAGCTCTGGTGATGGTTCTGAAAGGTAAACTTCACTGAGTGTAGTCCCAGGGAGAATTCTGAGGACAGCTCACTTCATGCCTTATTCCAAGTGTGGAGTAGAACATGTCTCTTTGGACTGGGTTGGAATGAACCCAATATTGTGAGCATCCCAGAGAGTTTCGGGGGATACTTTTCTCTAAGGACTGGCCGCCTTTGGCTCTCTGTGGTGTGGAGAAACAAAGATTTTTTAGCTTCAGTCCTGGGACAGGCTCTGATTCTATTTTGACAAAAATTCAATTTCTCAACTGAATTTTCTGCAAGTGTAGGATCTGTTAATAATCAAAGAGGCTTCCTTAAGAAGTTATAAATTCATTTATTCACTGAACATTTATTGATGCCCTGATCTGCGCCAGGCGCTGGAAATGCAGACACACAGTCCTTCCGGGCTCATAGGATACTGGGGAGCTGACAGGACACAGGTGGACATGCTCAGCACTGCAGCGAATGCTGTGGTGAGGGGAGCCTCAGCTCTAATTAGAGTCTGCAAGTGGATAGCCCAGCCAGTCCCAGAGGCTGGAGGATATTGATGACTGGCATGTTACTGACCCTTAGAAGAAGTCCCTTAAAACCATCTTTTCACTCACAACATTTCTTTGTGCCTCTGAATCCTATTATAGGATTTTGGCACAGGAGCTATTTTAAACTTTTAACAGTGGATCCTGTTGTGACGAAGCACTACTAAAGTAACTAGTATCATGAGGATATTTATGAAAGTGTTTTGTTCTTTCCAAAGGGAGAACTATTGAGCATTGCAAAAAGAGGTGGTAGAGGTACTGAGTACTCTTCCCTGTTGTTTCTAGAAATCACAGAAAGTTTTCAGTGTATCTACATGCATTCCTGACAATATATAGCTTCTGAAATTACCTCCTCATTCCCAGTGCCCTCTTGTCCCGTGCATAATAATGGTTCTGAAGTCCATGAGTCAGGTATTCTTAAGGCTGCTATCTATGTGAAAGGCACTCTTGAGTTGAGCAGTGTGCAATTTGCTCAACTGAATACGATGGCCCTTAATTCAGGTACTTTCAGATCACAAAGGGGAGACTTCTTGTTCCCCCTCAGCATGGGTCAGGATTGATTATAAATATTGCTGAGATGAGAATACATTTGAGTATCCTTCCAAATGCATGCAACTTCTTACTACCTTTTCCCTCATTATCTGTGATTCATATGTGAAGAACCAGGTCTTTTGGATTTGCATCCATGTTCTATCTCTGGGACCTTGGGCAAATTACTTCACCTTTATGAGCTTCATCTGTAAAATGGGATAATAATAACTAACACTTAATGAGCCCTCACCATATGTCAGACACCATTCCAGGTGCTTTATATGCATTATCTAATTTACTGAAAACCCCTCAGTGAGGTGTGGTTGTAATTACTTTCTCTGCAGAAGAGGTGACCAAGGCTCAAACCTTGGGATTAAGATCTACCTGAGGTCCCCCAGCAATTAAGTGTGGTGGTCAGGACTTGAACCCAGATCTGTCAGGCTCAGATGCCCATGCATTTCACTATGCCGTGAACTAGTCACATGGATTGATGTATTACAGTCCCCATACAAAATGGATTTTTCACTTAAGTTAGCAGATTTTTCCTTCTGTCTTATTATTGTTTCAAGGCCGACTTTGTGGATGCTTGGATTTGCCTTGGGGTGTCTGTTTGAGTGACCAGGTAGCAACACCAACTCCTAATACTACCTTTGACTTAACACAATCTGCAGGCTTCAATAGCTCTACTAGAAATTTTAGATCACACTTTGTGTTAATGCTAATAATTTATTTCTCCTCAGTTCTTCAAATGAGATTTGAATCTACTTGATATTTTTTCTCTACTAGTTGACACAGCCAACAATGAATTCTATGAACCTAAAATGCAATACCTCTGTCTGAATAATTAATATATTCTAGCAACAGCAATTACTGGACCTTTTGGCTACCCACTTTGATTGTGTTCATCCAGTTGGACATAACACCAGTTGTAGCAACTTGAGGTTTTCTAAATGAGGGCTTAAAACAATCTAATCAGTTATCTGGGCTGCTTTCCCATGAAGAACAGGTGTTGTAAACTAATTGATTCCCTGACGTTGTCCCTGGAATAAAAGAGAAGACAAGTGAGCTTGCGTCTCCATACAGATGACCAGAGAACCTCATGTAGGATGCTGAGTGCTCTAAGACTGAACTCGGAGTCCAGGGCTCTAAGTTCAAGGCCTTACCCCAGGCCAAGTCCAGCACACTGTGTTGACCAAACCATGTTAGGGTTTCTCATTTTCATCTTTTTTT
Organism: Ailurus styani; assembly: GCA_002007465.1. Taxonomy (NCBI): domain Eukaryota; kingdom Metazoa; phylum Chordata; class Mammalia; order Carnivora; family Ailuridae; genus Ailurus; species Ailurus styani. The sequence goes on along the minus strand of LNAC01000145.1, from coordinate 1,345,573 downwards.
TAACTTTAATTTTTTGAGTAATTTTCTCTGATTATAGAGGTAATACACATTTGTTGTGCAGAGTCTTGAAAATTAAAAGCACAAACAAGAAACACAGAGAGACTCATAATGCCAATCTCCAGATATAACTGCTATTAACAATTTGGTATATTTTCCAGTAGATACAGATGTAGATGTTGATACAGATATGTATAGTTTTAACTATAGCATTTTCTTTTGCTGCTATAACAAATTATCACAAACTTAGTGTCTTACAACTAGACACATTTATGATCCTATAAATCAGAAGGTGTAAGTGTTACTGGGCTAAAATCAAGATGTTGGCAGGGTGTTCTTTTTGGAGACCCTTGGGAAGAATCCATTTCTTTGCTCAGTCAGGCTGTTAGCAGAATTCAGTTCTTTGTGGCTGTAAAACGTCAGGTTCTCATTTCTTGCTGGCTATACATCAAGGGCCGTTCCTAGCTTCTAGAGCTACTCACATTTCTTGGCTTGTGGCCCCCATCCCCATCTTCAAAGCCAGCAACGGTTGATCAAATCCTTCTCACACAGCATCTCTCTGACTGCAGCTGGGAACATTTCTCCATTTCAGGGACTCATGTGATTAGATTGGGCTCACCTGTTTAATCCAGGCTATGCTCCCCATTTCAAGGTCTGTAACCTTAGTCACTTCTGTAAAGCCCCTTATACCATGGAAGGTAACCTAGCCAGAATTGGAATGTGTGCATCTTTGAGGGCCATTCTTCTGACTACCAGAATAACATTGGAAATATCCACTTACTGAAGGATTCCAGATTTCAGTGTGTGTAAGATTCACCTGTGGGGAAGTAAGTTTGAGGCGGGGCCCAAGAATCTTTATTTACGCAAGATCCTCCTGTGATTCTGGAACTGTGATCCATGAATAACACTTAAGGAAGCTCAGTCATGACATCAGCATCCTTCTAGCATAGATATTTTAATGAATGCATAGCATACATGTATCACTTTCTTTTTTTATAAGCAAATCTTTTGTAATTCTATTGGTTATTATTTATTTGTACCATCCACAGTTATTTCCTCATTGCACCTTCCTTTAAATGCAAAAAACTTCCACGTTTATGAACAATCCTATGCCTGGGTATGTAGTGTTTTGTTTTTGGGGTAGAGATGCTTGGTTTTGTTTATTTATTAGAGTGCTAAGAAGCCCTGGGTCTCTATCCTTCCAAACGCTAAGAAGAGGGTGACAGCATTATTACTCATCTTCCTGTCACTGTGGCTGGCCGCAGTTGGGTCTTACAGTGTGTGCTCATTGCATTCTGTCACTGGAAGCTGCTCTGCTTGCTGGTCATGGCACAGGAGGCATGTTGCAAAGTTCATAACTCACCCAAACTCCTCGGCTCCGTGTTTCCACCTGAACTGGAAAATTCTGATGTGCAAGTTCATTTACTCTTAAAATGTTTCTGTTTTTAAGAAAAGGGTTTCAGGAAAGCCTTTATAAATGGCTTCCGAAGCTGTCAAAGAGGTGGAGTCATACATATTTAATGACTTAAGTAGAAACGAATAGTGGCACAAACATCTTCCTTAAATTACTTAGCTTTAAAACTGGAAAAGAACAGGACCAAAAAAAGGGGGGGGGTTCATTTTCTTATAATTGGGGTTTGGAAAATAATGTTAAACTATGCAAGAGACATAATATGACCATCCAAACATGTTCAGGAATCTCAACGTTTGATAAAACTCCTTTACTTGTCTTTCTTAAGAAAGCCTTACGTATCTTGAAAAAAGAGCTTGGCACTTTCATAACAAAGAATTGTTTATTTAATTTTTTTCCCTCTATCTTAGAAAGAACTTGGTTATGTTAAAATCTTGGAAGTTGAAAGTACAAGAGGTTTTATTTTTTTTTTCCCTAAGTCAAAATCCTTGAAACATTGTGTGCTTTCTTCATTCTGCTACAGATTAAGATTTTCTTTTTTTTTTTTTTAAGATTTTATTTATTTATTTGAAAGAAAGAAAGGGGGGAGTGGCTGAGGGAGGAGAAGTAGGCTCTGCACTGGCATGGAGCCTGAGGTGACTTGACATAAGGCTCCATCCCAGGACCTCAAGATCATGACCTGAGTTGAATTCAGATGCTTAACCAACTGAGCCACCCAGGTGCCCCAAGATTTCATTTTCTAAAACAGAAATTGATAGCATTAAAAGAAACATAGTCCAAACAATTTGCATTTTACCAAGCAACAAATCTGTTTATAGGTGTAGCAGTAGGCTATTGTGAAATTAGTGACTGGGCCTAACAGGGCTCAAGAATGACTGTAAACAAGCTCAGAGGGAAGGACACTGCAGAAGATGAACAGAAAATTCTACTTTCTAAGCTGTTTTTGAAAAGAAGTTCCTGGAAACTAATTGCTTAGTTTCTAAAGGAAACTGTTGCTTTTTTCTTTCCTTTGCTATAAATAAATTATTCTGGAGCCACATTTGCCCAAAGATGAGGAGAGTCTAAGTATGTATATTTGCATGTATGGGTTTTGGTGAAATAAACAAGAAGAATCCTGTTGTGGAAGAACTTTCTCTGGCAGATGAGCTCGGGATATCTTTTGAACACTTTTTTTAAATTTTAAATTAAATTAAACTAAATTAAATTAAATTAAACTTTGATTGGGATATAACTGACCTATAACACTGCATAACTTTAAGGTGTCCAGGACATTGATTTGATACATATTGCAATACGATTATCAACAGAGGGTTAGCTCACATCTCTGTTATATCACGTAATTACCATTCACTTTTCTGTGGTGAGAACATTTAAGATCTAATCTCTTAGCAACTTTGAAGTGTATAATACAGTATTGTTAACTATAATTACTATGCTGTGCATTTGGTTCAGAACTTACTTATTTTCTAGTTGCAAGTTGATACCCTTTGACTAACACCTCCCCAGTTCCCCCATCCCCTGTAATTCCTGGTAACCAGCATTCTACTCGCTGTTTCTATGAGTTCTGCTTTTATAGAGTCCACATATAAGTGATATTCTTTTTTTTTTTTTAAGATTTTATTTATTCATTTGACACAGAGAGAGAGATTACAAGTAGGCAGAGAGGCAGGCAGAGAGAGAGGAGAGAGGAGGAAGCAGGCTCCCTGCCGGGCAGAGAGCCCGATGTGGGCCTCCATCCCAGGACCCTGGGATCATGACCTGAGCCGAAGGCAGCGGCTTTAACCCACTGAGCCACCCAGGCACCCTATAAGTGATATTCTACAGTATTTTCCTTTCACTATCTAATTTCTTTCTATTAAAATAATGCCCTCAAGGGCCATCCATGTTGTTGCAAATGGCAGGATTTTTTTCTTTCTCGTGACTGAATAATAGTCCTGTGTGTGTGTGTGTGTGTGTCTGTGTCTGTGTATACATACATATCACATCTGCTTTATCCATTCATCCACTGATGAACCCTTAGGTTATTTCCATATGAGCTCTTTAAAATGTTTTTAAAACAAATTCTGGAGTTTACTAGTAAATACTTTAACCTTACTTCTGCTCTTCAGAGACACTAAGTGTAAAGATGGGGGTTCTGGAAGTTAGAGAATGATGCAGAGAGAAGAAATTCTAAAAAGGTCCAAGTAAAACAGAATAGCTCAGTCACAACAACTCCAAGTGTTGGAGAATATATGAGACAGGAACTCTTCTTGCTGGTGAGAATATAAAATGGCATAGCAGCTTTGGAAAACAGTTTGGCAGTATCTTATAAAGTTGGACATACACTTACCGTATGACCCTGGAATACCACTCCTAGGTACTTACCTAAGAGAAATGAAAACATATCAAAAGACTTGTACATGAATAGTCATAGCAGCTTCATTCATAATACTAAAAAGTTGAAAACAACCCCAGATATTCATCAGTAGGTGAATGGATTTTTTTAAAAAAATGTGTCCTATTCATGCAGTGGGATAGTGCTTAGCAATAGAAAGGAACATACTATCCATATACACACACAAAAAAACAGGTGGATATCCAAAATTTTCTGTTGATCAGAACTAATACTACATATGGTATGATTCATTTAAATGAGACTCTAGAAAAGACAAATCTAATCTTCAGTAGAAGCGTTATCGATTGTCTGGGGCTGGAGGTGGAGATAGGATTGACAGGGAAGGGGTCCAAGGAATCTGATCTGCAAAATTTCCACAACTTGATTCAGATGATTCACGTTTATCAAAACTCACTAAACTGGGGCATCTGGGTGGCTCAGTCATTAAGTGTCTGCCTTCGGCTCAGCTTGTGATCCCAGGGTCCTGGGATCAAGCCCCACATGGAGCTCCCTGCTCAGTGGGAAGCCTGCTTCTTCCTCTCCCACTCCTCCTGCTTGTGTTCCCTCTCTTGCTGACTCTCTGTCAAATAAATAAATGAAATCTTAAAAAAAAAACCCAACTCACTAAACTGATAGAATGTGTCTTTTTTATTGTATGTAAATTTCGCCATTGTCAATCTGATTTTTAAAACATAGTTCCAGAAATTAAGAAAATGATGGCTAGATGCAGTTCAGAACCACTTCACTACATTGCATATAATTATGGCAAGAAGTGAAAATACTTCAGACTGGTTTTATAAAGTGCTAATACAAGGCTAATTGCTCTGTCATCTGTGAGTGAGTTGTTAGACCCCCAAAATCCCTGAAAGGGAATTCCCATCATTTTTCAGGTAAATCTCTCTCTCATTCTCTCTCTCTCTCTCTCTCTCTCTCTCTCTCTCTCTCTCTCTCTCACACACACACACACACACACACACACACACACATAGATGTTCAAGAGAGAAAATGAAAGTGAGAAACACCTTGTCCTTATTTCTAGATTTTAGTTCAACAGTTTCATTAAGTCATCATCAATCGGTTTTGCCAGGTACAAAGTGTTTAAGGATGAATACATGGTTCTCACCTGTCAAGGACAAACAGTCCGGCAAAAGCCTCAGTGATCTTAACAAGGACTTGGCACAGTGCAATTGATTAACTATAAGGACAGCAATAATAACAATCACTTATTGGGTGTTTTCCTGTGGCAGGCACTGGGGACTGTGAGTAATATATTATCTTATTTAATCTTCATAGCATGGGTGAAGCTTGGCAGCAGGGAAGCTTAGTTCCCTCTTCTATAGAAGACACAACAGAGGCTCGGAGGTGTTAAGTAACTTACCCACGATTATACAGTAAATGAGCAGTAAATGGCAGAGTTGACGTCTGCTCATAACCATTATGTCGTAGCCCAATAGTAGAATATGTGGAATATTAATAAAGGATATTTATTTGACTTCAAGTATTCAAAAACCATTAGTTTGTCCAGCTTTGATCAGACCCCCTCAAATTCCAGGCCTGCCAGAGAAACTCAGGTTTCTTCCCAAATAGGTACTATTGTTACCTTCATCCAGATTCTCTTAAAGATTGTCTTTCTGAACAACAGGCTGGGCTGTCTGCAATTCCTTACACTGACATTCTTCCACCAGGGGAGCCTGCAGAGCTGAATAATGTTCTTGGATTTGTGTCTCTCATCTTGTCACTGATTAGTCCTAACTCTTCCTGGCAAGACTCCTGCCAGGCTATTTCAGGAAACAAAAATTCATTACATACATCCGTATTGATTTTCCCTCTCCTTTGCTTATTACTGAAATGCTTTTCCCTCCCTCTCTTGAAGAAGCAGCATTGCAATTACTGGAAGCTCGGCTCTCCCCAGCAGCCCACCCCCAGGACCAGAGGGCCTTGATGATGCTCTCAGGAGGTAGGGACCGAGAAGCCAGAGCAGCATGTCCCTACTCTGTCCTCCAGGAGTGAGCTTGTTGATGGCCTCATTTGAACGTGGCTCCTGGGTGTGTGATGTGGTAGCATCTCATTAGCTAACCAGCAGAACTGTTTGTAGTGATCATGTGAGTTTACTGGTTTCCTTGAGTTCCTGCCCCAGTAATTTCACGTATGAACACTGCAGTGAGCTTCTCAGGAAAACCACTCAGCTTTCATGGAGTCAGAAGAAGAGAAACTGATTTTTATTGAGTGAATTAAAATATTATTGGAATTATACTTATTGAGCTTCTACCATGTACTAGGTTCTGGGGACCTGTGTGAGCAAGATGCACGATTTTGATCTCATGGATTTTATAGTCTGGTGGGAGAGATAAACAACAATAGTAACAATAGTAAGAATGAGGTCAAAACACATAATAATAATTACAAGTTGTAATAAAAGCAGCATGAGAACAATAGATGGCAGAGAGAAAAAAAATTAGCTAGGGATCATTTTAGACACTTTCCCATGCAATATCACTCATCGACCAAAACACCTAGGAAGCAGGTATTCTCCCTCATCTTGGGCATCACATTAAGTAGTCTGTTCCAGGTGACAGTGGGAATGGGATGCAAGGCCAGGTCTGTCTGACTCGAAAGTCTGTGTTCTTTCCACTGGGCTGTGCTCTAAGGCACAGGAGACCCCCTCCCTGTAGAAGGACCCCTCTACTCCTATCACTGCGGAATGTGGTTTAGATCTAAGCCAACTGATGGCTCTTGGTGCAGTTCTGCTCTCTTGCCTGTAAGCTTCCTGTCTATCAGAAGGAAAGAGAAACCCTAGTCCTCCAAGGCAATAAATGGTGGACTAGATATAATTTGCTCCCTTCGGAAGCCCTCAGACTATTAGTGACCCAGGCCAGGCTGGCTCTTGGTTTCAGTGGATGAGTTCTTCACTGGGACACCTAATATCTGGAGATGACCTCTCTGCTCTGGGGCTCCCATTCTAGAGCTCAAGACATGTGCACTCTAGACTTTTGCATAGCCTGTTCTCTCTGCCAAGTGCCTCATAGTTATTTACATTTTTGCTTGGTGTTCTCCATCAAATCAGTGCCACCTGTCCCTTCCCTCAGCTGGCAGTGTGCACGAGGAATCGCCCCTGAGAGACCACAGTTAGGGACCTACAAGCCCTGGCTTTACATGATGTCAGGGATTGGGGTTGTGGTGGAAGGATGGGGGCATGGTCCAGCCCTTGGCTCCCTTCTACCTGGTACAAATCCTCTTGTCTGGCTTTTGGTGATTTGTCTTATTTCCCATCAGCCTCTCCTGAGATGCTCATCATCTCTCATGTAGTCTTGGCCAACAGGTTCTCACAGGTCATTTGACTATTACTATTATAGCATTTATTATATGTATATATACACACACACACACACACATATATAATAAGAACGCATACATTACATACATATAACCAGATTATTTGACTATGATAATAATAATAAGTATTATTTTGGAGCTGTGGAAGAGAAATGGGGACTCATAGAGGTGTTTCTGCCTAGTCCCTGGTTTTGGATCCCTCTTCCCCATTCTTTGCCTAGTTAACTCTTGCCCATTCTTTAGGCTTTGCCTGAGATGTTATATCTCCCTCAATCTAAATTAACTGGTTCTCCCTGTGAGAACTGTGTATATTGCTTTCATAATGTTTACTAGTACACACACACACACACACACACACGTATTATTCTCTGTTTAAGGTCTGTCTGACCCCACACCTCCACCTTACTCCATCACAAACCCCCATAAAGGTCAGGATTTTTCATCCGTTTCATTTGCTTCTGAATTCTCAGCACCTTGGCAAATGCTTGGTACTTACAAGTCACACACACACAAATATAGAAAAAGGAAAAAACTTGAGATCCTGGGCCTGCCCAGATCCCATGGCTAATTAGTAGAGCAACAGCACTTGAACCCACACCTCTGGGGGCCCATAACAGGGCTCTTTCCAATACGCCAGGCAGAGTGGGGCTGCCTTTGACAAGGTGTTAAAAATCCAGCTAATTCCTTTCAGATTCTAAAGCCCTGTTTTTAATTATGAAATGACAGAGTGTAAGATAGTGGTGTGAAAGGGGGTGCCCAATGAAAAGTGGCTTTACATGGAGGACATTAGGAGAAGGAAGGGGAAAATGAAGGGGGAGAAAGCGGAGGGGGAGACGAACCATGTGAGGCTATGGACTCTGAGAAACAAACAGGTTTTCAGAGATGAGGGGGGTGGGGTGATGGGTGAGCCCGGTGATGGGTATTAAGGAGGGCATGGATTGCATGGAGAACTGGGTGTTATGCGCAAATGATGAATCGTGGAACACTACATCAAAAACTAATGATGTACTGTATGGTGACTAACATAACACAATAAAAAAATAATAGAAAATTATTGTTTTGCTTAAGACGCATCTAAAAATAAAGGCTGGAAAGGAAAGGAAAAAAAAAGTGGCTTTACCCTAGACTGGTTGGATTCACACTCCTGCCTCACAGTGCTCCCAAGAAATCCTTGAGGTGGGACCTGCTGTGTTCATGTCAGGGAGTGAAAAGAAACATAAGGACAGGCAAAGATGCTCTCCTTTGACCTTGTAGAGAAAACTCGCTCTGTCTGGACCATACACTAGGGCTCTGAGAGTCTCTCTGGAGGGGGACCAACGTCAGAGGCACAGGGGCAGGCTGATCCCAATGCAGAGGTCTGCCCAAGTCTCTGATTGTGGAAGTTACTACCTGGAGGCCTGCCTGACCCAGTGAAATGTGGAGGCTGTGGGGAAAGTGTCCCTGGTAAGAGTGTGATCTCTGGCCCCTTGTCTGTGTTTATCCTGCTGGTAGTATGGTTCTGTCCCTGGGGTTTGATGGAGATGTGGCATGAACATCTAGATGGGTTGGAAGGGCAAAAGTCACATTTTATTTTCACTAAATGAAGGCTTTTTCCTCTTCCAAACTTGATTCTGGCCGTGAGTGGATTTGTCACCAGCTTCCAAATAAGGCAAATGAGAGCATAGTCGTTACAGGGAGAGTGGTTTGCTAAATGCTAACTTGGGTCACGTAGCTTGTAGCTGATCCAGTCCAGGGCAGGCTGCGCAGCCTGAGTGTCCTGGTGCTGAATTTAGACCTGGAGCAAATCAATTAAATAAGACCAAGAGGAGGATGAGTTACCAGGGCATCTGAACTTCATCAGGCCATGCAATTGACCTTCAACTCAACATTAATTTCTTTTGCCCTGCTGATGTTACTGCCATGCATCCAACATGGCTGCAATCATGTTGAGAATGGGAGATCTGGTGTTTCATCCATTACCACTTTCACCAAACAGCTGTGGGTCTCTCTCAAGCTTTCACTGCTGTTATTGCCATTAACTCTTTATTAGATTTTACAACTAACTCCTAATTATTTAATGTGTTCATCAAGATTAGATTCTGTTGTAACAGAGTGGCTCAAATGATTTCACTTAAAAGAAGTCTGGAAGAAAGTAGTTGAGGGTTTGTATGGCAGCTCTGCAAAACCATTAGAAAGTCCATCTCTTCTCTCTTCAGCACACAGTTTTCATCACCAAGGTCTTCTTAGAAGACTGCTGAAGCTCTAGCCATCACGTCTGTATCCCAGTCGGTGGGAAGGAGGAAGGAGGGGGAAGACAAAGGGCTCCTTCCCCAGCAGTGCCTGCTGACTTTGCATTTCCTTACACAGCCCTCTAGCAGGTTCCACATAGTATTGCCAATGACATGTCCCTGATTGTCCAAGTCCCAGGACTTGGCCGCCTGCTAATGGCAGGGCAGGCTGGGAAGGACCTTCAGCTGTGTGCACTGCTGGGCCAAGTAAGATCAGGGCCCTCTTACTCAGGAAAAGAGGGGACTGGAGCCAAGTGATAGTTTCTGCCACATGCCACTTGCATTTCTTGGAGCTCTTTATTTTTTTATCTTTCTAATATTGGGACTTTTCAAGGAGAAAAGGAAATAGAACTGAAAGTCACACTAATCCATTTTGTTACTTGCTGTCAGATTTGATTTCAAAAAAATGCTAGAGAAGAGGTCAGAATCCACATCTCTGTCTGTGTTAGAGGGTAGACTTTTCCTTACATTCCTGTTATACTTGTTCCTCCCCCCCCCCGCCCATGTGTGGAGGGGGTGGATGTCAAATTTGACTATGGCAGGTGGACACATAGCTCTAGAACTGGAGGGAGATGTAAGGGTTGAACACACAGATCTAGGGATCCCTAGGGTCAAATGAAGCTGGAAACCCTAGGAAGCAATGGGTGAATATGAAAAACAAGGAGGAGGGACTCCAAGGAGGGTTCCCCAACCCAGGGCAACCTCAACATGTATTCCTCTCGATTGTTTACTTCCCACTTCTACAGTGTTTCCAGCCATCCATCCTCATTGGACAGTTTCTGTGACGATCATGGGGGAAAAGTCTGTAACATGCTTGAACTCTCCAGAAATTAGGCATTCAGCCAGCACAAAGGCTTGGTAAGAACTTACGGCCAAACTTCAAGAAGTACTCAGAGAGCACATGTTATTTTCCTGGAAATGCCAGCTTCTTCCATGAGTAATTTTATCGCTAATCCCCCAGGCTCACACATCAGCAGATTTACTTGATAGGGTCCTGAAGGAGGACGACATTCTTGATTTTCAAGTGAGAGGAGCTAATAAGAACAATGAGTTTTACTTTGGTAAAAACCAAGGTTCTAACATACATACAGCAATACATGATGAAAGCTTTTCTCAGCTCTCCTGCCCTGAAATCCTTTCCTCCACTCCACCGAATCTGCTGTGATCTTGCATGAATGGAGGCCACTGGTGGCAGAGCAGCTTTGTAAATAATCTGCAGTGACTCCCAGTTCCTCTACCGTTCTCCTTCCCCCTTCCACCCCTGTGCTCCAACTCTTCCTGTACTAGGGCACCAGCTTATAATTCATCCTCTTCAATGTCTGTTTCTCCCATTGGGGTATAAACTCTTAAAGAAGAAGAACTGATTTTATTTAAATTTGACAGCTGCAGCATCTTGCACAGTGCCTGGGATTTATCTGGTCCTCATTAAATATTTTTGAATGGATGAATGAATGAATGAATGAATAAAGAACTCCAAATCAAACTGCTGCTGTAGAAACTGAAAACACTTCTATTAACAGGTTGAGACTAGCTGGCATGGACTGGGTTGACACGACATTCTGTTTTATTGGTTTGACCTCTGACACACTCATATTGTGCAGAATGCCAGGTGTGGGTCCTGAAACTTGGTCACAACAAAAGAGAATGGAGGGGAGAAAGAAGAGGAAGGAGGAGGCTCAGAAAGAGGACAAGGAGAAGGAAGAGGAGGAGAAAGAGAAGGAAAAGCAATGATTTCCTAAATTCTGTACTTAGGAAACATAAAGATGAACTTCATCTCTTGTATCTATTTTTCTTTTTTAAAAGATTTTATTTATTCATTTGAGAGAGAGAGAGAGAGTGAGAGAGAGTGTGAGAGGGGAGAAGGTCAGAGGGAGAAGCAGACTCCCCATGGAGCTGGGAGCCCCATGTGGGACTCGATCCCGGGACTCCGGGGATCATGACCTGAGCCGAAAGCAGTTGCTCAACCAGCTGAGCCACCCAGGCGCCCTTCATCTCTTGTATCTTACAAGGCTCATAGTAGTACCAAAGAGGAAAAACCTAAAGGAATGAAACTAACAACCAAGTGGTTTGAGGAGGAAAGGCTAAAAACAATGTATGTCTTTCTTGGAGGAAAAATGAGACTCCTTTTGTCAACAGTTAACCAATGTGATCTTTAAGGTGGTAAGAAGAGGCAGCAAGTTGCTGAACTTGACTGACTCTGCAACCCTTGGCCAACCTAATCCCATCTTTTATGTTTACCTCCTAAGAAACTCTCTCCTTCGATCTTCGCTAAAGGATTCTTGCCAAGCAGACTAGCCTCGTCAGCACCAAGCCTCGTCCTCAGATATATTCTCAGCCATCTGTGCTATTTTAGCAATTCTCAGGCCATTTCTCTGGAATCCTTTCGTGACCTTCCCTTTGGTGGTGCCTTTCTTCATGCCATTATTATAGGTTCTTGCTTCAGACGTTAGTGGCATTCGCTTTACCTCAGGTCTCAGTCCTTAGATAAAAAGTTGAGTCTTGTAAGTGCTGAGGATGGAGGATGTGATTGAGTGCTTTACAGCTGCCTCTGACTCCCTGAGGATTTTTTTTTAAAGATTTTATTTATTTATTTGACAGAGAGATCACAAGTAGGCAGAGAGGCAGGCAGAGAGGGAGGGGCAGGAAGCAGGCTCCCTGCCAAGCAGAAAGCCCAATGCAGGCCTCGATCCTAGAACCTTGAGATCATGACCTGAGCCGAAGGCAGAGGCTTCAACCCACTGAGCCACCCAGATGCCCGACTCCCTGAGGATTTTTCCACAGCAGTGAGTTTGCTGACCTGAGAGGATTCACAGTTTGGGAAGCAGTGCCCAGCCCTCCTTCTCATCTTAGATTTGGCCATTTGATTACAGGAGCCTGGTGAGCTCTGTGGAGTCTGAGAGAGGGGGTCCTTACTTAGCCCTGTCACAGATGCAGATCTTTCTGACCAGAAATGGGTTGTACCTGGGGTCAGTCAGGGCCCTATACCTTGGAACAGTATTTGTCACAGTAGTTTGGGGGCTTGTGGCATCAGCAGAACCAGGCATGATTATTAAAGTTTCCATTTCCTGAGCTTAATCTCAAACCCAATCAGAATCTCTGGACAAGGCACCTCTACAATTTTCATAAAGTAGAGACTTGGGGTCAGCAGTCTATTTGTTAACAGGGCTACGAGTCTTTCCTTGAAACTGTTTTGGTAGTCAATACAGTTTGACTTAGAGTCTATGTAATTGAATAAAAGCCCAAACTGATAACAACGAAATGTCCCATCAACAGGTGAATGGATAAAAAGTAGTGGTATATCTTTACAATGGACAATGATTCAGCAATAAGAAGTAAACTAGTGACACAGGCAATCATAAGGGTAAATTTCACCAACGCTGTGCGAGCAGAAAGAAACCAGACACCAAAGAACACAGAGTGCTCGACTGTATTCATTAAAAAGCACTAGCAAAGACAACCTAGCCTAGTGATGGGGAAGAGATCAGGGCTTGCTCATGTCTGGGAGGAGGGGTAGGGATTGACTGGGAGAGGGAAGAGTAAGGATTTCGGGGAGTGATGGAAAGGTTTGTTTAGAAATCATTGTGGTTGTGGTTACATACGCTTATGAAATCGTCAATATATATCAAAGCTTGCACTTAAAATGGGTGCATTTTATTGCATATAAATGATCTCAACAAAATTGATTTTTACACAGAGCAACAGTTTCTAAAGATTCACACTTATCGGAAGAATGGTGAAATTTCATTTGTTCATATCATATTGATGTACATTACTATTTTTATAAAATTTGGGGTGGTTTCTGGTGCTCAGGGGATTATTGGGTGTGGGCTAAATCTCTCCAGACACTTTTTGGTAGCCCTACTGCTCTTTGGGGAGGAAGCCCAGGGTTCTGTATTTGAACATGCCCCCAGGTGATTCTTAACGCTCTCTGCAGTTGAGCCCTTCTGCTAATGTTTCTCAGTGCCCTGAAGACTGCTGAGCTCTCCTGGAATGACAGCTGACTTACTGATGTTGGCCAGACTCAGTGAGTCTGGAGCCTTAAAAAACTGTTAATACTTTATTAAGTTCAAACTTCACTGTTAGTTACAAGGCCTCACTGACAAATGGTTGCAATGGATCTGGCTAATTTTCATGCAGTAATCTTATCTCATAACCGAAGGGGTGTTGATGGCTTTGTTTGAGAGTCCAGTAGGTTTCAGGATGCTTGAACAACCAAGTGTCATTCCAGACAGCCAGTCTTGTAGAGACTGCTCTTCTGGGTGGCTTGCCATCCCTTCCAGCACTATCCCAGAGTTTCCCTTGGGAGGACAAAGTTGGTTGTGTCTTAATGACATCACTTAACACTTAGTGGCTGCTTACTACATGCCAGGCTGAGCATTTGGCAGTCATCATCTCATTTAATTTTCACACTACCCAAATGAAGAGGGATCTGTGGTTCAGAGAGGTTGGAGGACTCGAAGGAATGTTCACAGCTGCTCTAGCATCAGAGCTGGACTTCGGCCAATGTCCAGCACCAGAGGGGTGGCCCTCAGCCCTGCTTCCATGTTAGAATCACCTGAAGAGCTTGTCAAACTCATAATGCCCAGGCTCTATCTCAGAACAATGAAATCAGAATCTCTAGGGGTACACTCCAGTATTTTTTAAAGCTCCTTGGTGATTCTAACATGCAACAAAGGCTGGGAACCAAGCTCCAACTTCTGGCCTGTAACCATGATGTTACAATGAAAGATGGTGAGAACAGCACACCAAGTTCACCTGGAACTGTCTGAGTAATTTGCTTCTTTTTGGGTCCTTATGCCTCTTAACATTTACTGAATGCAAAAGTGAACAAGTCTGGCTATGTTCCCAGGGAGCTGGTATTGCCCTGAAAGGGGGAGGGAGGCTCAGGGAGACAAAGGACACAGAGAGGAGTCAGCACAGTCTCCCTGGAGGAGATGCCAGCTGGGTGAACTGATGGTTAGAGATTACCCAGGCGAGGGGAGAGGAACGTTGTAGGCTGGGGAATTATCTAAGCAAAGACACAGGGCACAAGATGGCAGAAGCATAAGGTAGACTCTCCACACCTCCAGATGGTAGAAACCACATGGGAGGCAAAGAATGAAGAGTAATGAGCCAGAGGAGGAAGATGAATGACATTGAAAGCATGTTGGAGAGCTTGCACTTTGTCCTGCAGGAGCCAGTAAGTCACTGAAGTGTTTCATACAGGAGAATGATGCGATCAAGAGTCAATGTTCAGGGTGGTAATGGAGGAAGAGAAGCCCAGGGAGAAAATATGGAGGAGAGAAAAGGCAGCAAATATACCTTACATCTTTCTACTCTATCTTCTGTTGCAATGGAAATACCCCAATGAGTGTAGCTAAGGGAATAGGGCTGTTAACCTGACCAGCTTATTGAACAGATCGTTAAAGACTGACTTGATAGTAGCTGGTAATGACAAGCTCCATTCTTTCTGGCCAAGCAATCTTCTTATAATTGGAGAAGGAAAATGCTTGTCAGCCTGGGGAGCGGTTTTCATACACGGCTCTAGGGATCCATGAACCCTCTGAAACTGTGTGCAAAGTTCTGTGCATTTTCCTGGGAGATGGTCTGTAGCTTTCATCGTATTTTCAAAAGCACTCAGGACCCACAAACTGAGTAGCTGAAGATGAAAATACAAAAGTTTAGATAAAGATGGTCTATTCTTTAGGCTGACCTTGGAGCAAGGCCTTGGGAGAAAGGCCCAACTGGATCCTCCCAAGTATTTTAAAGGTGAAGTTTTAGGTGCCAGACCCTTGCGTTGCCTCTAGTAAGTATATACATAAGCTCATACGTACTCATCTCTGATGTAAAGTATTTGAAGGACATTTTTCTAGGCAAGGTGTGTAGACCCGATTCTTGACTCTATAGCTTTAGAACGGAAAGACAAGCTGACTGGAACAAAGGGATGGACGTTGCCCAGAGGGGATTCCTGTTAGGGGCAACAGCTGTCGAGGTGATTGGTTTTGCATGTGCAGGAGCCAAGGTCTGAGAGCTCTGCTGGCTCTGAGGCCCGGATGGCCTGCTGAGAAGAGGCCAAGGTACCAGCCTCGCCTAGGCTTTTATTGTTGTAGCTGTGTATACATACAAGCAAATACGTGCTCCCCACCTTGCCTTGATTCATGTTGACAGAGTTACTTGGTAAAGCAGGTGGGTGAGAATGACTCTCCCAGCAGGAGCAGTCTGCCTCTGCCACTTCATGACCAGCTCTCCTGTGATAATGAGCTTCACCCCGGGCCACCTCTAAAGCTGCTGGCCCCTTTGGAAGCAGCCACATTAAAGAGGTTAATGCTCTCTCAGTAAGTGCTGTGGGGGCGGGGGGAGGTGGTGTCCTGTGAGAGTGTGTGTGTGTGTGTGTGTGTGTGTGTGTGTGTGTGTGTGTGTGTGTGTGTGTTTATAACCAGAGTCTGGCAGGTAGTTATTAATAGGTGATAGTACCCACTAATTAATCTAATTAAATTTTCCCGTCCGACAACCACAAATACATCGCCAATGGTTTGAGTTTCATCTGGGTTGCAGTTTCTTCCTTTGCAAAAGGAGGATGTTCCAAGAATACAAAAATGTCATTCCTGCTTCATACCTTCCCTAGCTCCCCATTTCCTAGAGCCACAGAATCCTAAGGGTTACATCCAGGCACCACTGGTGTTAACAAAAAGATCTTAGGTACTCCCCACCCCTGGTCAAGGGGGCTCTGCCTTTATCACTTTTTTGCATTGGGTTTCCACAAGATTTCATTCGATAGAAGGGTCCGCTGAAAATTAGAAAGTTTACAAAAAGTAAAGTATGAAAACTCTTGGTCCAGACACAAAGTGTTGATAAAGGGTGGGCTAACCTAGGAGCTACCTCGGAAGTCTATCTCTGAGTTTCTGAGATGGTGCCAGATAACTCAGGTTTCCATACTCAGGTCCTTATGTGGCTGGGAAAAAGTAACTTGATTCCTTTCCCATTGCAACGGGAGGCAGCCCACGTTGGAAAACTTAAAAACAATCCTCCCTGGCTGCCCTTTCTCTGATAAGTACTTTGCTCTGTGCACGCAAGGTTTCAGTCAGTGGAAAGTTGGCAGGCAGATGGAATTTAGAAACCAAATATGCATGTCAAGGTGTTGCTTACCACGTAAGACCAATTTATTTTATCACTGAATCAATCTTAAAACCTTAATATGATTCCCAAGAAGATGTCTCATTTAGAAAAGGCTAGAAGAAAACTGAAGAGAGAAGAGAAAAACTATTGAAAAGTGAGAACCATTTGACTGAGTTCTTTCCAGAATTTAAACTCTGCTTTGGCTGGTAGAAATGGATTAGTATGGGTACCTGTGTTGTTAACAGAGGTTTGGTTTTACTCCCAACCCCACTTAGTAACTGGAATGTAGGAAAAATATTTAAAGACTATAGGTTTGAAGAGACATCCAATCATTAGCTGGCCGAAGTAGCTCATATGTCGAGGCCTAGCTCTCCCTAGGAATTAAGGACGTAGTCTTTGGTCCTGTTCATCAGACTCTTCACAATTGGGCTTCAAATTCCATTTCAAGGTTTTTCCACCATCATTTCCCCCCATGAATTACTATGGATTACTATCTATTCCCTAAACCCACCAGATCCATTCACTACCTCCCAACTTTCCCACATTCCATTTGCTTTATCGGGAATACCCATATACCTTATCTGAAAAACTCTGCAACACTCTTCAAAATCCAGCTCAGTTGTCACCAGCTATGGGAAGCCTTCTGTAGCACACTCAGTCATGTACTCCTTCATTCAGTCCTCATCACACGACACCCTGATTCTTTCACTGGGTTTTTTCTTTACTGAACCATGAACTCCCTGATGTTTGTGGCTATGTTTTGTTTATCCTTGTATCTCCAGGGTGTATCACAGGGCTATGCATCTAGTAGGTGTTCAATAAACAGTTTTTAAAATAAATGAACGACTTGATGACTTTTAAGGTCCCCAATAGTTCTAAAATTGTAATTCCTATGACTTAGCAATGGCGACAGAAACTTCAGAATTCTGCAAGACCATGAAACAGCTTGTTCTATGGACTATTGTCTGGGAATCAAAAGTATCCAGATGGGTCATCATGTCCTGGAGCTAATGCATTTATATTTGGCACTACCCAAGCAACTCTGTCAGTTTCCTTCTTTAGAGTCCGACTATATCCTGTGCAGTCAGAAGCCTTAGCCCTCTCATCCATGGGCACAGAATGGAGGAAACAAGGTCTGGGACCATCAGCTGTCTTTAACTTTGGGAGCACATGGGGGCTCCCTGAGATTCAGCCGATGAAGCTCAGTGTGGTGAGTTCAGGTTGAAGGAACTGGATAGTTAAGAAGGAAAAGGAGTAAATGGATATGTTTGTGTTGCTGTTGCTGGGGACCCCAGCCGATACTTTGATTTCCTTCTTTTTTTTTTCCCTTACCTTCTCGCTTCAACCTTTCTCTTCTTGTTGCTTCTAAGTTTGGCTTCTATGATAATATGTTTATTCCTGAATGCCTTAATGTGCGGGAAAAATAAGTTGGCTTTGAAAAGGGTTCTTCTAAACTAGAGAAGCTAATTTGAGGTGCTGCAGTGAAGGTAGTCGATATTTAAATTCAATTCCCCAGGTATTAGATTCTAGAGAATCGTGCAGAAATACAAAATGCCAAGCCTTCATTCCCGTAAGTTTTTCTCAAAGAACAACGAGATAACGCAGGTTCTACAGTGTCTAATATTCTCAGTGGGCTTCTAGCTAGTGTGTAGGTCTGGCACTTAGAGAGCTCAAACTATAGTGGCTTCAAAGAGACAGGAGTTTCTCTTATCTGACAGTTCAGGGTTGGCTCAGCAGGTCCTCTGTGTCTGGGACCCAGGCCGCTTCCACCTTGCTACTCCACCATTCCCATCCCTGGGGCATCCCTCTCCCGCATCGCCCACTTGGGCTCACAACCATGCTTGCCTGCCAGCCGGCGGAGGCAGACAAGGGCAGGTGGAGGAGCTGCCCCTCCCCCTTTGCCGCACTGCCTGGCAGTTGCACAAATCCCTCTTTATCATTTGGGGTTGGGCAGAACTCAGCCATATGGCCCCGTGCTAGTTAAAAACCAGGGGTTTTATGACTACAGAAGAAGGGAGAAGGGGTCTTAGGAAACAACCGTCCGTTTCTGCCATGTTGTCAATTCATGACCTTCCCTCAAATTTGGCCTTCATTATTGTTACATATACGTCGTGAGAACCTTTCTCCTGTTAAAAGGAAGCTGATACATTGGCATCTGTGGACATATGTGGGCTCCTTACTCGTTTCTGAAAGTTTTCTTGATGGATTTCCATAAGTCTCTAAAGAATGACATCATTAGAATATACTCCTCCAAGAGCAAAAGAGTCCACTGGGATTTTATGCCTGAGCTTATGAAGAGCAGAAGTGACCTAAGGAACATTGCCATCACATAAAAAATTTTACTTTAAAAGAAGGGTGAGGAAGTTTTCCTCTCAAGTGCTAAGGGTTTGTAGAGGCATATTCATTGATCGTGGAGCACTGTGTTTTCATTTTTAAGGAGAATTGCAGGTGGCAATTCCTATAGCAGAGTCACTAATTTTTAGAGATTCTTTCACATTATTTCATGTTAATTCTTTTTTTCTTTTCCCCAAGTCATTGTCCTTGGCTATAGCCCTAGGACATCTTTGAATCTTTCCTGGAAAATAATGTGCTGTTGAGTAAACAACCAACTGCAAGGCTTACTTGAGTTCTCCTGTCTATGAACTCTCTTTCTTCACCACCTCACCACCGTGTGCCTATGATTTCTATCATTAAAGTGGCTCCTCTGGAGAGGATCATTTTCTCTGCTGTTTCCCTTCTGAGAAGAATAACATTGGAGCCACCATTGAAACACCAGAGTGGATTTTATTTTCAGATTAGCTGCATAGAACAGAATTTAAGGACAGGAGAGAGGAGCAGTTCTTAGAAAACTGCAGAACTATGTCTAGGGCACAGAGCAGAGAGTGGGTGCCTATGGAGGGAGTGACTTCGGGGAGGACCCCACGTAATCTCTATCACTGTCTCTCCCTCAGAGCCCCCATGTTCCTTAATATGGCCAATAGTCATTTTCCCAAATGAATGATGTCCACCTATGGCTGGAACACTTTGGCGTCAAGAACTTGGTGCTTCTGTGGTTTACAAATGTTCTTTTCTCTCGTCTTAGTCAGGAGATGAATAATAATATCTAACCTGTGCTGAAGGTTTCCTCTAGGCCAGGCACTGTGCTTCTATGTACTTTGTCCCCATTAGTCTTCATGACATAGCTTTGAGATACAGATTATTAATTCTGTTTTACAGATGGGAAAACTGAGGCCCTTAGAGGTGAAGTACTATTTCCAAGGTCAGAAAGCTTTTGACTGAGTGATGGAGCAGAGATTCAAATCATAGCTGCCTGATGAGGAAGCTGTTTACTTGGTGGGACAGGGCGGGGTGGGGCTTAAACATTAAGTAACGAACACTTTGAGTATCTAATGGCCATAGATCGTCTCCTCCAGCATTCCACTACAGAGACTTTAAAATTTCTATTCACATGGGCGTCTGGGTGGCTCAGTGGGTTAAAGCCTCTGCTTTCGGCTCGGGTCATGATCTCAGGGTCCTGGGATCGAGGCCCGCATCGGGCTCCCTGCTCAGCGGGGAGCCTGCTTCCCCCCCCCTCTCTCTGCCTCCTTGTGATCTCTCTCCCTCTGTGAAATAAATAAATAAAATCTTTAAAAAAAAATAAAATTTCTATTCACAGACAGTTTTGTCCCCCCACCCCCCCACTACTCCTGCAAAGTTAAGGAAGACGTACTGTTCTCCTAAAGGACTCCACACTCCGTGGGAAGATTCCTTCCAGCCTCTGGNGTGATCTCTCTCCCTCTGTGAAATAAATAAATAAAATCTTTAAAAAAAAATAAAATAAAATTTCTATTCACAGACAGTTTTGTCCCCCCACCCCCCACTACTCCTGCAAAGTTAAGGAAGACGTACTCTTCTCCTAAAGGACTCCACACTCCGTGGGAAGATTCCTTCCAGCCTCTGCGTAACACGAGGCCTCTTGTCCCCCTGCCCCTCCTCGCTGTGAAATGAGAAAAGCCCTACATGCGAGATTCCGAAGTATTTGTCCATTTGAAGAAAAAGGTCAAGGTGGAGAAGGAAGGCTGCCTGGAGAAGGAAGGCTGCCTGCCCCAAATTGCACTTAGAATTATTCACAGGCAGTATGAGGTCTGCCAGATGCACGGGGCAGGTGGCCCCACAAGGATTCAAGTGAGAGTAAGCCCAGCATTGCTCTGAAAGCTGCCAGCCCAGGGCGTGAGGAGGGGCTGTGCCACATCCCAGGGGACCAAAGGCAGCCATTGCGAAGTCTGGCTTCTGACCTAGAAATGCAAAACAGGCCAGAGGGCAAAGGGCACCCTCGTGCCAGCAGCTGTTCTCCTGGAAAGACCGAAAATCTCACCATGGGTCCCAATTAATCCTTCCTAGACTGGACCAGAGGTCTTCTCAGGAGACCCAGCAGTGTCTTTTAAGAATAAATGGGACCTTTGGGAGTATATCACTGCTCCTACTGTTCATTTACATAGTAGTTTATTTATATTATAAATACGCTGTGGTCTCTTCTGCCTTATAGTTATCCCCACACACACACACACACACATCCTCCCTCCCCCCTTTTCCCCCCAAAGCTTCCTGAAAATTTTGGTATTTCAAGGACCTGCAGAGTCCCAGATGTCTTACATGAATGATAGTGAACTCCATGCATGGCTGTAATAATAATCAGCTGTCTAGTGGAAACTAAATGAGCGTCGTGGGCAAGACGCCTGCATGGAAGTCACCCAGTCCAGGCAAGAGAGGCTGCTGCCTGCTGCCCCTGGCACAGGGGTCAAACCCGAAGAAGAGGTTGGCCTGGTTAGGAGGTGCTGGGGAGCTGGAAGTAGGGAGAGGAGGGCCAGGCGGCAGGGCAGGCCTAGCGTGCACAACTGGAGAGGTCTGAATTGGCATCCTGAGTCAGCTCCGAGCTCAGCAGACAGCAGACATGATTTTAGCACTGTTTCTCTTTATCCACAGGTAAGGAATCGGTGATGTATACAGGAGGTTTTGCAGATTGTTACTTCTGGATCCTTAGGGTGAAGGAATTTCTGGTTCTTTACAGTACTAGTAAGTTGGGAACAGGGACATAAAAGTTTGGGCTTTTTCTGGGAGAATTCTGATTTTTAAAAGAAAAGCTAGACCAAAAGGAGCCTTGTGAGGTATCATTCTCCAAGCGAAAATACTTTTTGAGGAATTGGATTTAGAAGGGGGAAAGAAAGCTTCACTGGAATCATCTCAGAGGAGTGAATAGGAGGCCTAATTAACTTCTCCGGAAGCAGATGAGTATGGGTTGAGACGAGGTTGAACACAAATCATTAGCTGTTGCGACTTGTTGGTCTCCCCAGTCAAAGATCAATGGAAGACCGTGATCGCTGCTGCAATCACGGGCTGCCTGCTTGCAAATGTTGCACTCCAGGAATTACTCGGAGTCTTTACCCTGCAATTAGAGTAGCCTGCCTACTAATTCTTACTTGCTCTTTTTTGCGTGTTCCAAGTGACAAGGCTCATCAAAGAACCACTTAATAACAATATTCTCTCCATTCTCATTTTATGTCAAAAGTCCTTACTAAATCAGTTAAACATTAAACTATAGATAAGTTAGACTTGTTCTAAACTTTTAAAGATATGAATGGAACCTGGAATCCGGTAGTCTTCCTACTAATCATCTCTTCTAAGTTCACTTTTTAGTATGAAATACGTTACTTATAAAATGGAGATTATATAATGTGTATATATATGTGTGTGTGTAGAATATATACATATATACATATTCACACACAATTTAAAGTTGTATAATAAAATTAACCTGTGTAATCACCCAGAATAGACTGTCACTAGTACATCCGAAGCTCTCTGCAGACCCTTCCTCAGTTGCATCTGTCCTCTGTCCCACGAAGAAGTGTTCACTCTGCTGAATTTTGGATTTATTGTTATCTTGCTTTTTTATAGTTTTTTTTACCGCATTTGTGTGCATCTCTTTAAAATAATTTAGTGTGTTACTTTTATATAACTGGAAGCATACTATATATATAATCCTCTGTGTTCTGTTAATTTCATTCCACACTATGTCGACAAGTGTAGCTATTGCTCATTCATTTTTACCCCAGAATAGTTTCCCATCTTTGTATCTTCCAAATTTACTTACTTCTCTCCCTGTTGATGGATAGTTGAGGTGTTAACCTGTTTTAGGCTATTGCAAATTGTGTTGCTGTGAACATTCTTGTTTTAATCTCTTTGCATACACTACCATGCCAAGTGTATTCCAGATAGGAGGAAGGAGGACAGCGAAGGGAAAGAACATGTACCCTCTCCTCAGTGCACATATCACTTCTGCTTGTATCTTCTTGGCCAACACGTAATAGGGTGCTATACGTAGTAGGGTACCCTACTGGGCGTTATACGCAACTAATGAATCCTTGAACTCTACATCAAAAACTAATGATGTACTTACTATATGTGAGCTAACTGAACATAATAAAAAAAATCAGAGAACTAAAAGAAGGAACAGCTTCCAGAACTAAAAACAAACAAACAAACAAAAAACAAAGGATACTGGGAGATGTAGTGCCTTATTTGGAACGGCCATGTACCCAGGTAAAAACTCAGAGAAGAAAGACAGTGGTTCCGGGAGTCTTTGACCTGTCAGTGCCATGGGGTTTTATGTATGCTTGGAAAAAATGTATGGAAAGAATGTGATTGTTGAGCATGTTTTGCTGATATCTATTAGATCAAGCTTTTAATAGTGCTGTTTAAATCTTCAAGGTTTTTGGTCTATACATCATTGAGAAAGATGCAATATTTTTCACTACGATGGTGAACTTGTATATTTCTCTTTGTAGTTTTATCAGTTTTGGTTTA
The DNA here is from genome assembly GCA_002007465.1 of Ailurus styani. NCBI lineage: Eukaryota > Metazoa > Chordata > Mammalia > Carnivora > Ailuridae > Ailurus > Ailurus styani. Next base: position 1,322,253 of record LNAC01000145.1, on the reverse strand, counting down.
CATATTTTCAGGCTATTTGATTAGGAACACACAAGTTTCCTGTTTTCCTGCCAAATTGAATATTTATTCATAAACAGTGACTCTGTTTGTCTCTAGTAATTGTTTTTTGCTTTAAAATCTATTTTGTCTGTTATAAATATAGCTACTCAAGATCTTGCTACTACTTACCTACTTTATGGCTTCCCATTTTTAAATTGTAAATATGATTGTATTTAGCTCTGTGTATCTTTGCATAGGTAGGTTTTACTCGATTCTGGTCATCTCTTTCATTTAAACTCAGAGAGATTGGTCCACATAAATTGATTGAATTTGCTGACGTATTTGGATTAATTTTGACAATATGATTTTATGCTTTGTAATTATTACAGCTTTTTGTGTATCCCTTTTGTTCTCCCTTTAATGGCTTAGTTCAGATTGTGTGAGTCTATACTAAAATTTTCCTTCTAAGTTATATACTCCATTTATGATTTTTTGTGTTTTCTCTAGAAATTTTAATATCCATATCAACATAAGAAAGTCTGAAGTTAGTCTTTTTCTCTTCTCTAGAAAAATGTGAGAACTTTAACTCCTATCATAGTCTTCTGCCTTATATGTAGTTTCCCAGTATATTTGTTCTTTTTTAAGCTGCAAATTAGATGTTATTATTGCTGTATTAAGAGTAGAAATTGAAATTGATCATTATTTGTTTTCAGGCCTTTGAATATAGTATTCCTTCTTTTTCTACCTTCTTTGTTGCTACTGAGAACTCAGGGTTCAGATCTGCCTAATGAGTGTTCTTTTCTAAGGAATATTCTTTTCTTTCTTTAGTAGATGAAAATATTTCATGTTCTAATATCTTTGACTTTGGTGTTCTAAAGTTTAACAACAATAAATCTGGGTTTTTGTTTTATTTCGTTTTGTCCTCTTTTAATTTACACTGCTTGGGATTCACTGGGCTACCTGAATATGAAGGTTTTTTGTTTTTTGTTTTTATTTTTGTTTTTAATTTGAGAGAGAGAGAGAGTAGTGGGGAGGGGCAGGGGGAGGGAAGAAAGAAAGAATCTCAAGCAGGCTCCCCACTGAGCACAGAGCTCAATGTGGGGCTTGACGTTACAACCCTGAGATCATGACTTGAGCTGAAATCAAGAGTTGGATGCTTAACCAACTGAGCCACCCAGGTGCCCCTGAACTTCTGTATTTTTTATTAGTTTTGGAAAATACTAATTTATTACCTCTTTGGATATTGTCTCTTCCTCATTCTTTCTGTTGTCTCCTTCTGAAACTCTGCTTAGGCTTTCTCACTCTGTCCTCCATTTTTCTTAACCTCTTTTCAGTTTTCCATTTTTTAGTCTCACTGGGCTGATTTTTGTGCAGTTTGTCTCAGATCTATAATCCAGTTCATGAATTCTCACTTCAGCTGTGTTTAATCTGCTTTTTAAATTACCCAGGTTTCTAATGCCAGTTATGTTCTTTGTGTTTTTGCAGCTGTATTTTTTTAATTTTGTCTAGTCAAATACAATAATCTCTTCTTCCTTAGCATCATTTTTAATTCCTCTTTTCCATCTTTAAACATTTTAGATGTATTTATTTTATATTCCACATCTTGTAATTTCTGCAGAACCTAGCTCACACTAACTTGTTTCCTTGTGTGTTTTGTGATTTGTTGTGTGCTTATGATTGTTGTAAGCTCATTGGAACTTTATCTGTGGGAATTATTTGAAGCCCAGTTTTAAGTGAATTCCTTGTCTCTACCAAAGACCTGGAGGAGCTGTATCTCAAGATAGTTTTAATCTAAATTTTAAGCTTAAGAGTTTGGGGAAGTGCTAGTACAAATTCTTGTCTTATATCTTTATGAGGGATGCTGATAGAGGTTAGGAATTCTCAAAGGAGACTCTTTTCCCCATTTTCTTTTTACTTATAATCAACACAAAACAAGTAATAACTTCTGTTATCTCCCTGTGAAAGGTGGTCCCTCTCCTTCCCCTCACAGTTCACCTCTGGTTGTCTGGTCTTTTCAATGTCTTGGCTTTACTGGGTGCAGAGGCTAGGCTATGTCCAACCTCCCACCATGCTCAGGGCCCAGGCTTTTCTCCTCTCTGCGTCTTTAGCCCATTACAACCTAAGTTTCAGGCCACTGGGGATTAACAGATGCCACAGACAGATGCTTTAATGTTCTCTTGCTTCTTCGATTTGTGTACCCTCATTGATTTGAACTGCTGAAGATTCCTATTCTTTATTTACTTTTTACAGGCTCAGTCATGCCTGTAAATGATGCTTCCCTGAATTTTTATTTTATATTTTAAGATGTTCTTTAACTGGATAACCTCTCTGCTGTATTGCTGAATATGGGAGTTTTCCCTATTTTTTTTTTTAGTTTGAATGTTTAGAATTTGATTAGAATGTGCCTTATAGCAAAACAAAAATCCATAGTCATATTCTCCCAGGAATGATCCGACATTACCTTCAAAGGCTTTCAAGATGTCTGACTCAACTGTTGAATGCTTCCCAGCACAAGCAATCTGATTGCCTAAACCAAGAAAGGCAAAAGTATGTCATGTCTCCTGCCAACTCTGAAATATTGGTGTGGTGAACAGAGCCTCAGGTAATCCTCATGATCCCTACTTTCTGATGTTCACACTTTTGAATGTGGGCAAGACTTGTGACTTGGTTCTTCTAACCAGTAATGTACAGCAAGGCTGATAATCTACCCCTATTACATAAAACTATAATGTCTTGCTAGCTTACTCTCTTCCTGGTTGAAGAAGTAAACTTCCTGTTAAGAAGTAAACTCCATACTGTGAGCTGCTATGAAAGGGTTATGTGGCAATGAACTGAGATAAACCTCTTGCCAACAACCTGCAAGAAACGGAGGCCCTCAGCCTGGTAGCTTGTGAAGTACTGGATTCTGCCAACAACCATATGAATATGGAAGCAAAGCCTTCTCTAGTCAAGTCCTAGGTGAGAACCCAGCCCTGGCCAACACCTGGATTGCAGTTTTGTGAGAGATCTTCAACCAGCTAAACCCTGTTGGGACTCCGGATGCGCAGAAACTGTGAGATAATAAAAGTATGTTGTTTTAAGCTGCTAAATCTGTTGTACTTTGAATGTAGCAAGAGATAACTAATAGAATTGGTGATGGATATCTTGAAAAATATTCTGAAGCTGAGTTTAGACTCAGCAGGAGGGAGTACAGGGATCAGTTGGTGATGTGTGCTGGGATAAAAGATCAAGGAGGCAGCAGCTGTGCCCATGATTTGTCAACCTGGCCTGAGTTACCACAGGTAGTTATAGGGCAGTTCTAGTATCCCTTGCAAGCAATCAGATCACCAGTAGTCTGGGCATCCAGCATGGGGCCCACAGCCCACAGTTCATTAGTCAGAATTTTCTTATATTTCTTTAGCCAACACAAATCTAGAAGGGACCTCAGTCGGCAGCCACCATTTGTAAACAACTCTAACCTGATTCAGAACTATTTGATTTTAAATAATCTACATTAAGACATCATCATAAAGGATGATAGACAAAAATAACTTGAAATAGTGCTTCTGTGTAGATTTAATTACTATTTGAGCCTCACCCAATACTCACATGAAGTGAGGTGCCTCTTGACTCGCAGTTGTTATTTAAATAGTTTTGAAATCTGCACAGCATGAAGCGTATGAATGTAAAAAAGGTAGATGTGCCTGACCTAAAGATCTAGGGCACTCTCTAACTTTCTTTCCACTTCCCTTTCATGCAATAGATGCAGGTGAGAAAGCACACAGGTATCCCTTTGTTAAGAGTGTAACATTTTTAAGAGCATATCCCCTCTAATCAGAAGACAGTAGGTTCCCAGTTACTCAACAGAGTGAGCTGTTGCTCATTAACAATTTTCAAGTTGAGAGTCGGTTCAAGCACGTTTGCATGCCAAGACTTCTTTTGGTGACTCACCAATGATTACAGCTTACCTGCAACTTTTGTAAAATGCCTCTGCTATTTCTAGAAACATTTTCAAAGTGAATGTTTCTTAGTATAGGATATTTTAAAATAGAATTTAAACAGAATTCTCACTACTTAGCACATAATAGGTACTTAAAAACAATTATTGAGGGGTGCCTGGGTGGCTCAGTCAGTTAAGGATCTGCCTTTGGCTCAGGTCATGATCCCAGGATCCTGGGATTGATCCCTGGGAGTGGGGGGGGGGTCCCTGCTCAGCGGGGACCTTCTCCCTATGCCTGCTGCTCCGCCTACTTGTATTCTCTCTGTCAAATAAATTAATTAAAATAAAATAAAAACAATTATTCAGTAAATGAATTAAAAAATTTAATTTTATGCTAGCAATTGAGTACTTTTAGCATTCCAGTGTTCACTACTGTGATAAGATACACACATGTGCATGCGTGTGTGCATACAACACACACACATTTTTTTTTCCTTTCATGTTCACATTATTCCTGCAAGCTATTTACTTCCCCCTTTTTACAAATAAGTAAACGAGATTAAGTAACTTATTTACTTACAGCTGGTAAATGGTAGAGCAGGGATATGAACCACATTGATTGGAGCACAAAGTCTGTGCTATTTCCATTCTGGCATATTGTCTCCCAGAAATTAACCTAAAAAATAGTTTCATAACTCAGATGCTTCCACTTATCTGCATCCTTGCTGACACTTTAACACAGCTAGTGGGAAATCAGCTTTCACTGCCCAGCTCTGATTTTGTATGACACAGGGGCAGAACTGCTTCTACTCTTCTGTCTCATAGCAGCCCCTTTGGTACTGATCCCACCTTAACCCTGCTGGGAGTTCGGAGTCGGAGCATCAATTCCAGAAGGCCTGATGCTCAGCGGCCAGGCCAGCTTTGCCCTCTCATCTTTCGAATAAGAGCACCAAATGACCTGAAATACCCACTGTGGAGATATGCTCCCAGAAGTGAAGACGGATCAGTGGATCATTGGCTAGGTTGGGGCTTAAACTACAATAATCATGGAAAGAAACTTTGTCCCACATCTACAGAGTTAAAGGGATGAAAGAAATTCATTTATTGATTTCTTCATTTAGTGGCTATCTATTGAGTACCTATTAAATGCAAGGAACTGTATTAGGCACTTAGGAGAATAGAGATGAGTAAAATGGAATGAGTGAAAATGGTGGCCTGGGGTGGGGATGGACCCTGTGTCATTGAAGTCAGTTGTCTTCCAATAAAGAACGATGTGAAGAATGGTTGGCAAGGAAGGCCTTAAAGACCTTCTATTCCTGAGCCATACCCATGCAGGGAAGCTTCAGTGGCCCTGCCTCTTGGGATAAGGGTAAGAGAAGATGCTTAAGAGCCAAGATGCGGGATAGTGAAGGAAGAGGAGCTGTGTCCCAGTTTGTCACTATCTTGCCATGTGGTGCAAAACAATTCCCCTCCCCCATCCGGTCTTTAGTTCTGCTGCATTCTTAGTGATTATCTGCAGTCGTCCTCCCTCCTCTCTGGCAGAGAGCCCAAATTGGGGGCCCACTTCTAGTCCTGATGGCCACGGGTCCAGCCTTTTTGCCTACTTCTCCACGTAGGTCTGGGCCAAACACGTGGAAATGGCTGAATGTTTGCCCTAATGATGATGGTGAGCAGAATGCTGAGGCTTGCTTATTCCCTTCCAAGTCATGTCAAGTGAAAAAGCGCATGATCAGAAAAGTTCAGACTAATTTAATGGCGTACCTCGAAGTGCTTGGAAATGGCTGAAAAGAGCTGGAGACAGCTTAGCGGATCTGGCTGCCAGGTGCCGGCTGCCAAGCCTAGGGTTTCACATTTGAGCTGGGTTGCCCAAGCTTGGCTGTGAGCCCCTAGGTAGAAGACCGTCTTTGTGCCTAGGACAAGCTGTATACAAACAGTGGATCAGTGTCATGGCAGTTGGCAGGAGGGAGCATGGATTCCTCCAAGGAAAGTGCCAAGCAGCTGGCAAAAATGAGCCTGACCCATAAGCAAGAAAAACTTTGAAAATCAGAAGGTTCAGAGATTAGGGAAGGGAACTTTAAACCCTGTCTCAGTTTCAGCTTTAGTTCAGTTCAACAAATAATTTTTGAGCACCTACTATATGTCAGACCTCTTATAGGCTGAGGAATATGTCAGTAAACAAAGATTCTTGCCCTCTTGAAGTTTACATGCCACAGGAAGAGATAAATGTTAAATAATAAATGTAATAAATAAAGTTGGTTTATGGTATATCAGAAGATGAGTGCTTTGAAAATCAGGGGGACATCAGAGTGTGAGGAGGGAATACGGTGTAGTATTATCCTTTCTTTACTTTTCTTTATTTCACTTTTGCAATCAATGGATACCTCACATCTAGAGCCAGTCAGGGAGCTTAAGCAATTTTGAGATAGAACTTGGGATGCGGGGCACCTGGGTGGCTCAGTTGTTAAGTGTCTGCCTTCTGTTCAGGTCATAATCCCAGGGTCCTCATGGGGATCGAGCCCCATGTTGGGCTCCCTGCTCCACAGGAAGCCTGCTTCTCCCTCTCCCACTCCTACTGCTTGTGTTCCCTCTCCCACTGTTTCTGTCTCTGTTGTCAAATAAATAAATCTAAAAAAGAAGAAGAAGGAGGAGGAGGAGGAGGAGGAGGAGAGAAGGAGAAGAAGAAGAAGAAGAAGAAGAAGAAGAAGAAGAAGAAGAAGAAGAAGAAGAAGAAGAAGAAGAAGAAAGGAAGAAGGAAGAAGGAAGAAGGAAGAAGAAGAAGAAAGAAGAAAGAAAGAAGGAAGAAGGAAGAAGGAAGAAGGAAGAAGGAGAAGGAGAAGGAGAAGAAGAACGACTTGGGATGGGATAGGGTACAATCCTTCTGCAGGACATAACCAGAGTATTTGAGAAAGGTCAACGGATGAGACCAAAGTAGAGGCTTGTCTCTAAAAATGTCCCAAAACATTTGCTCAGGCTTGGTCCACCACTGCCTTCGAAGCAAGGCCTTATGGAAACTTGGAGGAGCCTAGGAGGGTGTAAGAAGCACAATTATATCAACCAGGGCTGTTTTAGAGATAGACTCCCACATTTTCTTAACCCTCTTTGCTTCTGAGTTAGGGAACCATCAACAAAGGGTTGTGTGTCTTGTGAGCTTCTGGGAACTAAACCTGGAGCCGTCCATTTGATTTTCTTCATAGGAAAAGAAGAGATCGATGTTTTTAGGCTGATAGTTGCTAAGACTGGTATTGCAAACACTTGTTTGAGAGGTGAACATAAAACCAAAATTTGAAAAAGAGCCCTAAATTCCAAGATTGAACATGTACTTCAAGTCTCAGATGCATGGTCCCTGGGGACTCCTCACAGAATTCCCCTGAAAGGTTTAGGAAACAAAGATTTTAAATAGAAGGTTGTGTTGGTTTTACAGTGGCAGGATGGTGGGAGACAGGGTTGGGTAGATCCTTACTAAATAGAGCTTCATGCACAGGGAGGTCAGCATCCTGAGACCCCATCCCAGCCTATCCATGTGCAGCAAGGCTCCTGCTAAGGTTCTTCCTCTTTCATTGCTGAATGCAGGTGAATGCTGTGTGGTGTGGTGCTTTGTGAGGAAAAACTGGTTCTCCCAGAAGAAGAAAGATGGAGGGCATTAGGGGTGAAGTAGGAAAAGATGGAGATCCCACAGTGGTGGGTGGAAATAAGAACCAAAGAACTATGGACTATGTCTTGTTCTTGATAATCTGATTACATACACATATATGATATATGTGTGTGTGTCATATGATATTTATAAATATATGTTATATATGTAGGATATCTGAAAATTTAAAAGAGAAGGGTCAAGAACAGCAACATGGACGAGAGGGTAGGAGACCTAGAGTGGCTGGGTCCTGAGTGGACACTTGTGACCTGTGCTAAGAAGAAAGGCTCTGGCTTCTGAGGGCAGAAGCCCTGACTTGGGAGAGAAGGAGGCCCTTTCTGGAATGGAGCACTCCTTTAGTGAGGGAAGCCCAGCAGGCAAGAGTCTTAGCAGGCCACAGCCCAGGCTGTCAGGAGACCAGCAAGCAAGTGGAATAGGCTTCTCTTCCAACCACATCTGGTGTTAGCCTGGGAGAGTTTTCATATCATGTAAATAGATGGAAAAGAATCCAGGCCCGTCAACCTGACTACCATGAAAGACCAGGACTTTAAGCAAAAGGAAGGGGCGACTAGTTAACCAGGCCTTGGAGCTTATCTCCATGAGCTTGAGAAGCTTGGTCTAAGCACGTGCCTACTCTGAGGTTTGCTTAATGGGCACTTATGGTTAGCTTTTTCATAGGGTTCTTTATTTCTGATTAATAAAAATGGAAACTTCTTGGTCATGAGTGATCAGGGTTTCAAATAGCAAGTACCATTCTCCATCTCAGGGGTTGCAAATGGCAGGGCGTCACTCTGAGGGGATGAACCATTGATTAAAATTTTGGCCACAGCCTCCCATAGTAGGAGTGTAGCAGCTGGGAGGAATTCTCTAACGTTGGGAGATGGGAGCAGTAGCTGGACAGGTAATTTTATAGACAGCAGTGTGCTTTGGCCTACGGCATAGCGCGGACGACTTGGACAGTGGAATCAGACCAACTTGGCTGCACATCCTGACTCTCATTCCCTTGTGTTTTTCACATCCGCTTCACTGTTTTCTTGTTCAAAATATTTCAAATAACACTGAGGAGTAGAAAGTTAAAGTTCTTCCTGCACACCTGCTCCCGAGGGGGGAACTGTTAAAATGTGGTGTTTATCTTTTTCTATGTCAGTGCCAATAACGATGGCTCCAGCTGTCATCATGGATTATGCAGATGCATGGTTTTGAGCTTTTTACACTCACGTGGAATTATACTACAAAGACTGTCTGAAACTATCTTTTGCTTACTGTGCATATATATACCCTTCCATGCCCATACTAAAGAAATGTCTTCTTTTAAAAGCTCTGTTATGTTCCATACTGAGTATGGATTATAATATATTTGACAAGCTCTACTAATGGATATTTTAACATTTCTTTTTTTTTGTCTGTGAAAAATCATGCTGCAAAAAAATATGCTTTTGTATATCTACCCATGTGTACATCTGCTGAGTATTTCTATGGGGTACGTTCCTAGAAGTGGAATTGCCATGTTGAGGGGTATACACACTTAACATGATGATTATAGTGCCAAATTTCTCTAAGAGAAAATTGGGCTAATTTGTATTTCCACTAATGCAGAATGAGTGGCCTTTGTCGCACACTTTCACCTGTATTTTTATTGCAATTGTTGGCATCAGGTGATGGATATGTAGTTCAGGAGTTAGTGCTTAGGAGACATGAACATCAACTGTGCTCTTTACTGTTGTCACAGGAGCTTCCTGGAACACCAGCTCATGGTAGCACAGCTACAGAGCCACAGTGACCCAGAACATTCTACCTTAGTGGCAACCATTATGTTCAGTCAAAGCCTGAGGCGATGCTTGTTCACATGACAGCTGCCCTTACATAATTCTACACTCTAATTTTACGCCAGGGAAAATGTGGGCAGTATATTTTTCTTCTTTATTTACTTTCAAGCCTGATAACTATCATGGAACTTTTTTACTTTCTGTTTGGCCACGAGGCCAAGATGCTTTTTGTAAGACGTAGCATTCACATTTGCTTTTTTCTTGGATAAGACTAAAGGCAAATGGTGTGGTGCATAAACAATGAATCTTGGATCTTTGAAAAAAATTAAATACTTATGAATTAAAAATAAATAAATAAATAAAAATAAAATGTAAAAAAAGAAGAGAACTGTAATTAAAAAAAAAAGACTAAAGGCACATGATCAGAGAGAAGCATTTGTTCTCTCTCGGAGTTGCCCTCAGGGATGGGGTGAGTGTCCTTCCAGCCACAATCCCCAGTGGTTAAAGAAGCTCTGAGTGACTTTTTCCTATCCCTGGTGATTAAAAGGAGGCTAACTGGACCCCTCCCATCTCCAGTAAATAAAGTATAGCCCAAAGTCCCTCCCCATAACAGATTCCTCTTCAGTGAATGTAGTATTCCTTTATCTGTTGTGTATTGGTTTACAATTAGGATTTAATATTTCTGAAAATAATGATTTTAATTTTTTGAAAATGATTGGTGGATCAAAGAAAAGAAGCCTGCTTACAGCTTCGCTCCCTGATTCGGCTCTAGTCCTATCTTAGGTCTGGTCCAACATAATGTTGAGAACTTCCATCCCACAGGCCACTGGTCTCTGGAAATAGCTGCTTGTGCTCTCCTGTAACTGGCTGTCAAACTGGCCCCTTCCACACCGCCAGCCTTTAGTGTCACTCTCAGAGTCACTGTGGTGAGGCCAGTTGGCCTGTCCCTCACTGTCTGGAGGGTCCTCCCTCTCTGTCCAGCATCTCATTTTTTCATGTAGCCTCCCCCTTTCCTCCCAGCATGTCATGTAAGCAGATGGCAAACTTAAATTCTGCCTCAGCAGTCAACTGTACAGTAACTCTTCCCCTCTTCAGGTCCCAGGCTGTGTACTCTTGGCTCTGTGGGTCTCTCTGAGCCCTGAACTAGTTCAGCCTGTTGCTTCCATATCCAGCTCACCTGTCCAACCTGACTGACATTGAAGAGTTTTATTCCCCCTTCCTTCAGACATGACAAGTCTGTCATTTTTACTGAGGTATGAAGGAAAACCACAAAAGCAAAGAAATGAATGAACTTCCAGGGAACACATTTCAGGTCTTGACTTTAATCCAGCCAGAGAATGATTTGGCTAGCATGGCTTATAAGGTATTCATAGACAGTTTCTAGACTCTTTCCCCCACCTCATTATTGATTCAAATATAAGCAGCACACATTTAGGAAGGACCCAGTAGTGTACACATCGGAAGAAGTCTGAGAAGCCTGGGGTGTCATGGTGGGTCCCCAGTAGTTACACTGAGAGTTCCAGATTCTTGAATTCAATGTGAAGGTTTTTTGTTTTTGTTTTTTGTTTGTTTTGTTTGGTAAACTTTTGAGTGTGGAATAGACTACTTACCGGTCACTTTGTTTTAAAGGAATACTCAGTTTGTTAAATTTGTAAAGTTAAAAACAGATTTTCTCTTTAGGTTTTTGTTATTCTACTAATCTTGTTATTCTCTTTGTACACTTGGTCGAGAACAACCACTTTCACTTTTTCTTTCTTTGTTTTATTTTTCTAATGTTTGAAAATCTCAAATAATACAAATTAAACCACCTTACACAATTAGCCCCATATACTTCAATCAATTAAATTATCTTAAACATTTTAAACTCACCTATACATTTATTATATTTGACCTTATTTTTGAGATCTCTGAAAGTCTACACTAATAAGCAGGAATTTTCCAAGTGTTTGAATAGCTCTGGCAAATCTAATTCACCCAAATTCTCTTAAAAGTTCAATACTATTTATAACTTTTGTTTAGACTTAAAATCACAAGCCTAAATTATCAGAAGACTTTTAAAAATTACACTTTAAGTTACAACATAGAGACTATTCCTAAACCAAATGATTTGTTTTATCATTTCTCATTTAATTCTGAGCTTTCCAAGAGCATTTTTTAAACCTTCATCTGGCTGAGTTTACCAGTGTCTTTGTCAATTTGCACAGATTTAGAGCAGGAAGGATTTGGGGGCTACATGCGTCTAGAATGGTTCTCTTGGAGCCACGCTGAACAAGTTAGGACCCTTTTCCTAGATGAGGCACTGACAGGAGACTCCCAAGTCCACATTCCCTTAACTGCACTGGTTTCATAACTGGCAGTCCCTGGACTCAAATTATACTCTTAGCTAGTTTACTCATAACCTCTTTCAACTTTCATCACCTAATTTAAATAGATGCTTTCTACATTTTTACCTACATTGCATACATTTCCTTGACCACCAAATTGGTTTCTTCATTCTTTCATATTGAATTTACCTTGAATTCCTTTCATACTTTTTGTCTGACTCTCTGACCATAGTAGGTGAATGACACTTAGCATGGCCAGTAGGACCTGGCATCTGTCCAAATCTCTTGTTTCTTTGATGCCTGACTCCCCCAGTAGACTCTGAGCACCAGGAGGGCTGTTTCTTTTATCACTGACACCCAACACAGTGCTTGCTGGTAGTAAGTTCTTGATAAGTCAACAGTTTAATAAAAGGATGGGCTCAAGAATGAATGACTGGATTAATGAATAAGCTTCCTGGGTGAAAAATCAGGAACACTAATATGTGTCCGATCCAGGGTCATGGGATTACATTCTCAAACAAAAAGGGGGCAAGGTGCACCATAGTCTCTCAGATGCCTCACGGTGGGTGGGACATATGTTCCGAGGGAGGGGAAAGGAATACTGGCAGGAGTTTGTGTGATTACTGTTTACTGGGCTCTGTGCACAGTCTCTACACTGATTAGTTCCCTTTTTATGACAGATTTGTTAAGGTGCATACATAGATGAAAAGCAACTTCTGAAAGGCTAGGAAATTTGTCCCTGGTCTCATCACCAGTAAAGGAAAGAGGAGAGACTCAGACTGAGGTGTGTCTGACTCTGTTCTTTCCATTATACCATAATGCCTAAATCTGGGAATTCATTTATTCTCCAACAAACATTTAATATTTATTCTATGTTAGGTCAGTGCTAGACAGCGAAGGTACTAAAATGAACTAGATATATATACTTATCTTCTTAGAGACTCACTGTTTTTAAGGAAGACAAATATAGAAGTAATGAATAACTATATCATCACTCATTTGCTCAATTATTTATGCAAAAATATTTATCCAACATCCAGTAACAGGTCAGGTACTGGAGATGCAATGGGAAACCAAACAGACATGCCACCTGCCCTCATGGAGGTTACAGTCTGGTGGAGGAGACTGCTTCATGTAAGTGACTATAAAACCACAATCATGAAAGGGCTCTGAAGTAGGAGTTTATGATGCTTCACGTGTGTATGGTGGGGCGGGATTTGCCCTAGTCAGGTATGTCAGGGAAGAGGAAGTGACACCTGAGGTAACCAGGTGAAGAGTTGTGGGAAGAGGTTCTAGGCAGAGATTGCAGTAAGCACTAACATCCAGGGCAGGAGGGAATATGACAAATTCAAGAAACTGAAACAAGCCAGTTTGCTTAGAGTGGAGCAAACCTGGTAAGGTTGGATTGGTGACTGGTGGCTGGACTGTGAAGCCTCAGTGTCTTTCTTCTCTCTTTCTCTCTCTTTTCCTTCTTTCCTTCTTTCGAGAAAGTGTGAGTGTGAACAGGAGCAGGGCACTGGAGGGGTGGGGAGAGGGACAGAGAAAGAAAGAATTTCCAGCAGGTTCCTCTACCCAACGTAGAGCCTGATGCGGAGCTCCATCCCACAACCCTGATATCATGACCTGAGCCAAAGTCAACAGTCGGATGCTTAACCACCCAGGTGCCCCCAGTATCTTTTTCCTCAGAGTGATGGGAAGCCACTGAAGCAATTTAACAGAAGGATGACAAGATGCATCTGTGTTTTGAAAAAATTACTTTATAAGTAGTATTAAAAGCAGATGGGAGTACCTGGGTGTCTCAGTCAGTTAAGCATCTGCCTTCGGCTCAGGTCATGATCCCAGGGTCCTGGGGATGGAGTCCTGCATCAGGCTCACTGCTCAGTGGGGACTCTGCTTCTCCCTTTCCCTCTGTCCGCCCCCCCCATGCTCTCTTTCTTGCTCAGTCTGTCAAATAAATAAATAATTTAAATATTTTTAGAAAAGCATATGGGTAAGGTAGGAATGGGGGTATAGGAAGGGCTGGAGGAGACAGGAAAGAGGTTCACTTGAATCAGGATGGTGGTGGTTGTAGTGATGAAGGTGACAAGTAGACTCAAGAGATGGTTAAACGGTGTGTTAATAGGACTTGGTGATGGATTAGATATAGAGCATGATTGAGAGGGAGATGCCAATGATATTTCCAAAGTTTTGGGCTTGAGTGTTTGGAGGAGAGGTGGTATCATTCTCTGAGGTACAGATGGTTGGACAAGGACCAGGTGTGAGGAGGAAAGATCATGAGTTTACCTTTGGAGTTGGTGGTGGCTTGGAGATATTCTAGCAGACATATCAAGTAGGCAATGGATGAATATTCTGGATCCCAGAGAAGAACTCTTGATTGGTGGCATAATGTAGAAAGTACAATAAACCAGCTATGTACAGGTGCTCTGCGGGGGGAGGGGGATTTTGCTAGTAGGACGTCATGCATACCCAGCATACAGGAAAAGGGATTTTTATCTTTTATAATAATATTACCTTATAATAATACAATATTTTCCAATTTATTAGCTCTTTCAGATCAGTTGTTTAATTTGAACATCATGACACCTCACCAAGAATTACTATCTATGTTTTACAGTTAAGAACACTGATGCTCAAGCTCTCACATTTGATAGAACATGCCTGGATATAGTCTATTCTTCACCTCCCCATTTTCTTATTTCCTCTCATTTCTCTGTCCTGCCCAAATGGCTGTAAAAATTAAAACTTTATCAGAATAAGTATGTTACAATGCTAATGCTAGCCAAAGAATGCCAGGTTATAAAAGAGTATATTTGCCTTTATGTGTGGGACTGGTGAGTTCTCTTAATATTAGGATGGCTGCTCTGTGCTGTGAAGACTTTTTCCCCCCAGGGATATCATTATACCACAAGGAGACAGTCCAGGGCAGACATTGCTTAGGTTTATTAGTCCCCGGGTTTTCTAATAGTTTGCATTATTTTTTCCTACTGTCTGAGTTTCAAAAGCTCTGAAATTGCTTGTCTCACCCTCTATTGTATTTTCTGGTCTAGCCAAACCCAGGAAATGGCATCTGATCATACCAAAATCTTTGTATAAGAATGTGGGGTGAGGGTGTGTGCCTTTATTTTGTCAGAAAATCTTTGCTGGTCTCTAAGAAGCTGATAGCTCTTAAGTCATGCTGACTTTTTTTTTTTTGGAAGAGTAGCTTCTATTTACGAAGTCTCACAAGGAGGTATAGAAACCAACAAGAAGCTAGTCTCTTCTCCTTATCCAGAAACAAAGGAATCATGACCATGGCTGGTGTGGTACATCCTCTTATCAGTGATCTCTATAGCATCTTCATTGTAAAACTAGTTGTTACTGCTCACACAGGCAAGCTGACTTGCCTGGTCCCAGAGGTTGTTAATACCAGAGTTGAAACAGTGTTTCATGACTCATGACTCTGCCCACCTTGCCACATGGCTAGAAGCAGAATGTTATGTGGCAACCTGGAGAGTTGTTTTTCCATTTTACTCTTGTCTTCAGAGAAGGTCTCATTGATATTGCTCCTTATGTATTAGGATCTATGCAGTATTATTCAATTTGATACCTAGAGGAGATTACATAACATCCCTCAGGAACCTATGTTCCCACTTAACCTTCCTTCTGCCCAGGAAAGTCCTTCTATCCCGTGAATTGGCAATATCCCTTTCCACTCTTTCAGATAAAGGAAAATAGTCTTTTGGAAGTTAACCTAAAAACTGGTAAAGTACATTGTTAATATAAAGCATCTAAGTCATATTTTCCTCATGTGATGACCTATATAAACCATCTAGTCAGTTTTTTCAAAGCTCACTGGAATACAAGCTGTACACTTTTGTTATATCTCTGTATTTGTGTCTGTATTTAGGTCTGTGTCCATCTCCATATTTGTCTGTACAGTTATATAGAATGATCTCTTGGAGGATGTATCCAACATGCTAACAGCTACTGTTGCTGGCAGGTGGAATTATGCATATTTTGTTTTCTATTTTTTATAAATTTTCCACAATGCAATAGCATTAGCTATAAAAGAAAAAAATGTTAATCTCTTTTTTCAATCTACCGATCTAGGGTATTAAAATGAATTTCAGGCTCACCTGAGAGATAACAGGAGCAATAGTAGTCATATTTGTAATAATCTTGGTTAGCTAGGGAACTGGGTAAAAACGAGCAAGTAAGAGAAAAACAAGTACAAAATAGTGCAGCACTGACTTAGTAATCTATCTTCAGAAATAGTAAAATCAAGAGGAAGCTGCTGGGGAAGCTACTTAAAGGGGATCAATTTTCAGATGTGGGTCGAAGTATGTGACTGGTGTGATGGTAAATGTGGAAGAAAGTTTGTGAAGTGACCAAGCAGAGGGTCAATAGTGAGACCCAATGCACTGTGGTTATAGGACAGCAAGTTGTTTGGCTTTGTGGAGTAGAAGCTGAGCTGAGAATATGCACTGAGCATATGTGCATATTTCCTCTTTAGAGATGGATCCACATGGACATTCAGTCACACACACAAGTATGATATATTAGGGCCCATGATTCTTATGGTTGCAGATGGTTGATTGAAGCAGTCCCAATGGGGTGAATATTGCTTGCCTGTAAAAGATTGCTTGTACTCTATCTTCTCTATATGGAAAACTCACCAGTGAAAATGGCCCATGAAAATGGACTCTAGGTCTGAAGTTAGGCAATACTGGTCTCCTAGGACCTGCAGAAAGGCTCATTTTACCAAGTGGACAAGGTATGAGATGGAGGAAGCAAGTGATACTGCCAAAGTTCTTGTGTTCTTATCAAAGTTCTTATGTTCTTATCATAGTTTTTATATTCATATCAGAACATAGGATACCAGTGATACTGCCAGTGTTCTTATGATGTTTAATCAAGAAGGAACTGGATTCTCCCACCCCTTCAAGGCACCAAGATTCCACTGACCTTAACCAAACCAACATAAAAATGTTTCCACCTGCCTTCGGAAATATATGGAAAAGTCTATTAATAAGCATTGGTTCCAGGCTTCCCACTGGAACCTACTATTTCTCATGGCACTTATAAAGTACTTTTTAGTATAGGAGTTCAACCCTCCCCACCCTCCCCCAAAAAACAACCAACAGCAAAACCTAGGTATATACCAACAGTATGGTAAGGTAGTTGTGATGTAGGTGCAAAATATTTATGGGAGTCAGAATAAACCAGTTTACATAGAGTTTGCTTGCTCTGGAGAAAGGAAACAAGAATTACTGGAAATCTACATGAGAATATTTGTTAAATTGGTCTAATGGTGATGAGCCACAAGGGTTAGAGCCCTTAGAGCCCTTGTAGTATAGATGGTAAGCTACAAGGGACTGGTTTATGTCAGTATTTTCAATATTTTTCAAATACAAAAAAACCTAAATATATGTTCACATATATTAAATAGTAATATAAATTATGTATATTTAACAGACACATGTTATATTTCAGAGTATATAATCAGAACAAACAGAGCAAGAGTTATAAAAGCTGTATATGTCCATTGAAAATGGTATAGGTCATTGATAGAAATGCTAGTGTATTTATAACTTCTTGTACTTCTGCAGCCATAATTGAAGAAAAAGTCATGAGTGAAATAGTGATTCCCCAAATTAAAGTGCCTCTGTGCTCACTTTGAACAAGCACTGTCTATATTTTTATGAGCCTTCTATTGCACCTAACAATTACATGTTCTGAAAGAGTTTTGCTTCCAGGATGGTAGAGTAAATTTCTAATCTAACAGCATGCCATCCTGACAGATAACAACTATAAAGTCTGAATAACAACAAAAAAAGTCTCTTTGAGGGCTCTGGAGAGTGTAGAAAAGCAAGAAGGGAGTCAAAACTTGGAAGAAGTATCTTCCAGTGACCAGCATCAGTTTTACCCTAATGGTGATGATGTTATGGGCAGGAAGGGTTAAAACTTCAGTAGAAGGCTGTGTCTCCTTGGCAAGAGGAGTTAGAGAAAGGATCCATGAGCAACTTGGACTGCTGGAAAGTGATGGATGGAAACTCCAGAAATGAGAGAACCAGGGAAGGGAATATCAGATTCTGTGTATAAACTGCCCAGGAATCTGACAGACGACCCACACATGCAGAGCCACCCCGAGGGCAGGAAAATTTGTGTTCTGCATTTTGAGTTTTACCGAGTTAATTGCTTTCTAAAGATTAAAAAGAGAGAGAGAGAGACAGAGAATACTCTTTGGAGGGATATAAGAGAACTGAGAGTCTTCACAACATAGTATTAACATGTCAAAGACCTAGTCGAAAGTTACTTAATGTATGAATAACCAGGAAAATATGACCCATTCCTAAGGGAAATAACAATCAACAGATGCCATTTCCAAGAAAATGTAGAGTTATTAGAATTGTCAGAAAAGAACATTAAAGTAGCAATTATAACTATGCTTAATCAGGTAAAAGAAAATATGCTTGTAACAAATGAAAAAATAGACAATCTCAGAAGACAAGTAGAAACTCTTGATACGATTTTTTTAAATGTGATGGGAAAAGGTGAAATTATAACAAATGCGTGAAAAGCTGTATGTAACCCTGCATGTGCAATGATGGTGTGTGCAGATGCTGTGACTGCCATCTGTCACGGATGTCCTAAGTGACAAGAAATGAGAACTGCTGTAATGAAGAATAGGGAACTACTGACCTTTGTCGTTGTGGGTTGGTTGGTTGGTTTGATTTTAGGGGATGGTCACATTCAGAGCTGTGACTTTCAAAAAAATCTTGTTAAAAAGTGTTTAGATGATTGAAGAGGAAATAGACTATAGATGGACTACCAAAAAAAAAAAAGGAAGGCAAGAAATGTTTATAGCAAATATAAAAAAATGTTATATAGTTATTGTATCAAGTTCCACTGTATAAAGTACCAAAATTGATAAAAAAAAAGATAGTAAGATATCAAAGAATAGGTAACAAAAGACATAGACTTAAATTCCTAAGTGAAAAAGCTGTAATTTAGTAAACAGACAAAACAAAAAAGCCAGTTTTACTATCATTCAAGGAAATTCAAACTGAAATAATGTTATCACTTTTTGAAATTAAATTAGCAAAATTTTGATGATAATATTTAGTTTCAATTGAGGGCATAAGAAAACTGCACATTCATATATACGAAAGTGTATATACGACAGTTCAGCTGGTTTAGAAAGTAATTGATAATGTGTCAAAAACTGTAAGAGTATATCATTAAACCCAGTAATACTAATTTTGCATATATGGTAATAACCTCAAACATTAAAAAGCTACATAAATGAAGTTGTTCATCCATCACCACATAACTTACAACAGCAAAAAGATAAATAAATAAAATAAGGTAGTGCTGAGAACAAGATCCAACAATAAGGAAATTGTTAAGTAAAGTAGTATACATTCATAGGATGGAAAGTTGTGCAGTTATTAAAATCTTATAGCTATAAAGACTATGTGCAAAATTGAAAGATAGTATAATCTGAGTGAAGGAAATAGTCAATAAGATAACTGTAATTCTCTAAAAAATGCATTTAAAAAATGAACCAAATTAAGATTGTAATTATGTGAGAATAGTGGCATTCCTGGGTTACAACTGATATTTCCCCTAAGTTTAAACCATTTATTGTGCTTAAAATTATAACTTTTAGAACAGTCTAGGCAAAGGTTTCTGAAGCTTTGAGAATAAGGAGAAAGGCATGGACTGAAAGCTGAGGAGAAAGTCAGGTGGAGAGCATTTGGACCTTGATTATGTGTGAGTGGTGGGAGAGGGCAGTGTCAAAGGCATTTAGATTTCTAGATTTCAATCCTGGGTGATTAGGAGGAGCCGATTCCAGAATCAAATATAGGGAACACAGGAGGTCAGCAAGCACTGAAGGGAAGAACATGGATCTAATCTTTGGCATGTTCAGCTCAAGGGACCAGTTGGACTTCTCAGTCCAGCAGACCATGGGAAATGGGAGAAGTGAAAGAAACAAGGCATGATGTTTATCCCATGAAAGTGAACTGCTGAATTCCTGAAATAAGGTCACCAAAGAAGAATGGGGGAAAGGAGGCTGAATATAGAGCTGAATTTAAGAGTGAGAATAACAACAAGGAGGGACAGTAGAAAAAGAACAAGATTCACCAAAACTTAAAGAACTGGGTCCAAGTCCCATCTTTCTCACTCAGACAAGTGCAGTGGTTGATCACATTGGTAGTCTGTAATGAGCTACACTTCCCTTCCCCTTGAACAGGGTCTGGGTCTGTGACTTGCTCTAGCAAATAAAATATGTCAGAAGTGATACTCTGCCAGTTCTGGTTTTAAGACTTAAGAAGGCTTTTGTTTGGGGAGCTCTGAGCCACCATGTAAGAAATCCAGTAATTGCTGAAGAAACCATATACAGAGAGAGAGGCCCTAAGACTGTGGGGAGGGAGAGAGACAGCCGTCTCAGCACCCCAATTGAGCCTAGCCTTTTAGCTGTCCCCAGCCAGTTGCCAGACGTGTGAGTGAGCTATCTAAGACCTTCCCGCCCTAGTCACCATCTGATACAGCTTCATGAGAATTCCCAAGTGAGGCCATAAAAGGAACAGTCCAGCTGAGCCTCAGTCTATCCACACAGTCATTTGAAATAATAAATTGGTTGTTGTTTTAAACCACTAAGCTTAAAGTGATTTGTTAGGCAGCACTAGATAACCGAAACCACAAGTTAATCAAGGAACTTACTGTGCGTACAGCTTTTGTGCATGCAGAAGTGATAATCGGTTTACCATAATGGTCAAATGAGATCATGTGCTCAGTGATTCTGATTTTTTTTTCCCATAAAAGCACCTCTGGTGGCAGAGGACAGTGAATGACCTACCTCTGGGCCTGGAGAGTACGTCTATTTCTTGGAAGGCTTGTGGTTTCATAGTAAACATAGCCAGTTTTGCATTCTTCATATAGTGGCCCCATTATTATTTTTAAATGTATATTCTCTGGTTCCACATACCCTGGTTTTCCTATGTCTTCACATCCTTCTACTGTACCGTGGTGAATTTGCAGGGGGGCATAAATACCAGTTTAAAGAGGTAGGGACATGTAATCTATAAATGTGCAACAAAGCAGAACTGCTGGTAAGCGGGTAGATGAGGAGTAGTCAAGAGAGGCAGAGGACAACCAAGAAATTCCCAGGTCTTGGAAAACTGAGAGGTTTGTTTAACCATCAAATGCTGCAGAAAGGTCACTGGATTTGGTTGACTGGTAAGTCACCGATCATCAAGCTAATGATTTCTTTGGTGAGAAAGCAGGAGCCAGGGGCAGAATGAAAGTGGACAGAGTGGGCTTTTTGAGGACATTGGGAGAGAAAGGAAGGCAAATGATAGGAGAATGTACATTCAAGAAGAAGTGGGGGTGTGAGAGGGATTTTGTTCTGTTAAGTTTTGTTTTAAAATAGAAGTCTGCACATGTGTTTTATGGTGGGTAAAAAAAATCAATGAAGAAGGAAAGAACTTGAAGGATATAATAGAGAAGGCTGATAAAATAAAAGACAAGATTCAACAAGAGTCAGGAAGCTTACCATGGCTAATACAAATAGAATTGGCCTCAGAAAGAATGAAAGAATCATCTCTGTAATGGGAGGAAGGAGCAGAAAGCAAGAGAAACAGAGACATTTAGAAGTGGAAGGGGAGGGGAGTTCATGTTATGCATCTTCAGCCCTTTGGGCACCAGGTCACCTGCACAGAAGGGAAGCATGGAGGCTTGAAAAATGGGAAATATTTAATATATTGGAGGCATGGCAGAAGGAAATCACCTGGACGTAAGTATATCCAGGCAGCAGTGAGGGTCTGGCCTAGGGTAGAGAACATGAATTTATGGTGGCATCAGTCATTGAACTCACTGAATAAGTTTATATTGAGAGAGAGACAGACACACAGAGACATAGAGAGAAAGAGACACAGAGAGAGATAAGAAAAATGGGGTTTCCCAACAGCGGGGATTGAAAATTGGGTTAAGTCAGGAGAATACATTAGAGAAAGGTTGCTTGAGCTATCAGAGCATGGTTCATCAGGGGGAATGTGATCTAGGCTGAAAGCGTGTTGGTGGACAAGGGGCACGTGGCAGGGTCTAGGGCTGGGATATGATGGACACGAAGAACACTCTCAGCTGGCGTGAGCGAGGAGGAAATATTAAATGCAATCAAAGACATTTCACTTTCACAGATCTTAAAGTTTGAATAACTGCCAGTAAGGATGTGTTGCAAAGTGTAATTATAATTCTGAATGGCTGAAGTGGGGTAAAGAGTACAGTGAATGGTTTGAGAAAGTCAAGACTAGTGGGTTTGAAGTATTGTCTTATGAATGGTGTGATGGTCAGTTTTATGTATGAACTTGGCTTGGCTATAGTCCCCAGTTACTCCATCAAACACCAATTTGGTGGTGGTGTGAAGGTATTCTGTGGTTGTGATTAAATTCCATAATCAGTTAACTTGAAATGAGTGAATTTATCATAGATAATCTGAATGGGCTTGTTCGACCAGTTGAAAGGCCTTGAGAGCAGAGATGAGCCTTTCCTGAAGAAGAGGACAGCAGCTTCAGCCAGCACCTAATAATATATAAATTGTCATTTTTTTCCAGCATTCCAGCAACCAAATCTCAGTTTGATCCTTGCTTTTAGGAAAGTTAAGGAAGCTTTTAAATTTCTGATTCGAAACCATGCACCACCTTCCCGGAATTGGAAATATATCGCCTCCATTAGCGCTTCTCTGATGGTGATAGGCATGGCAGGCCAGATGAAGCAAATAAACGTGAGAATGATGATCCTCCTTTGTGTGTTGGCTCCCTGACCAGAGGCCTGTGCCCTTGTGGGACATCCTCTGTGACCCCGTGGGATAGCTTTCCTGGATGCCGATGAGAGGGAACACTGCTCCAGCCCGGTGTCTGCCCACTGCTGCTGTTCTGGTATCTCGGCATGACTTGCTCCATGCAGGATGCCACGGCGGAAGCGTTGGTGCAGATGAGCTAAGTAGCCCCCTTGGGGGGAGATTATCCAGAGGCAAGAGAGGAGCCAGCCATGCTGAACTGACTCAGTAACAGAGCCTTAGTCATCGGAGGAGTGTAGTGACGATAAGGGCAGCATGTGTTTTGTGCAGTACTGGATTCTGATACCCCCGGACCTAAGTAGAGAGAATGGTTAGTAAGGACTGGAAGAGCTGTTCCGCTAAAGCCGTAATTATTGAGATATCGAAAAGTGTGGCTGAAGTGAGTGTCCCTGAAATGAGAGGAGAGAATTCCACCTCACTTTGCCATCCACCACCCGAGAGCCGAGGCATCCTGCCGGGCTGGGGGCTGGTGGCGGTGCCGTGAATGGCAGCAGCAGAACCCAGTAGGGTCCCAGCTCTGAGCAGAGCATGTGCAGTGCCAGCAGGAGGGGACTTGTGGGGGGACCCCACAGCTCAGGTTCCCTGGGACTCCCTGGTGCGCTTGAGGACTCTTGGCACGGGAGTAGAGAAGGGCCTCTGGCGCTTGAAATATCGCTGTTACCATGACCCTGGCTCTGTCCCTCGGCAGGTTGGGTCCGGGGAACGTTGGGCCACATGAGGACACAGTGGAGCCCCTGCTTGCGTTGGGCGAAGGAGCCTCCTGCCAGATAAAACTTAGAGGGCCAGCCAAGGCTCTGAAGTGCAGCATGGGCCCTCATAACTCTTTTGTTCAAACATTTTGTTAACTATATCCTATTTATTGTAGGTATGGCTCAGTTAAATGCCACCTGGCCCTGTATCTGCTTCTTAGTGTAAGCTTGCCTTGTTGACCAAGGAAATTGAGTCATGGCCCCTTCCACTTTCTTCGGCTGTGGGTTGATTATATTACAATGACCTAAAGTGTCCCTGTAGGTATTTTCTTTTCTATTCTAAGCAAGGGACCCCATCGCCTGCTGGTGTGTGGGCATCAGGGAACTGGGCTGGGCCAGAGTCAGGAGGTGGTGAATGGCGTTGTCAGTTCGTAATGGATGCTGACCAGGTTTTTGGTTTTTGTTTGTTTGTTTGTTTTTTGCTGACCAAGTTGTACAGTCTTTTTTAGAAGTTCTTGAAATTCTATGTGCATAGCAGTGGAGTTCTTCCCTCTCGGTTGGATCCCAAACTCCTTTATTCTTAACCGTGAAAGGGGCCGTGTACCACCTGGGGGCCTCTCCCCATGCACAGTGAAAATGTAATGTTTTGTTCTTACCTTCCTCAGAGGAGAGAGTCTGAACAGTTTATGAATACTAGGAAACACGCATTTGGTTTCTGCTTTCAATAATTTTTTAAGCGTTTACATTCCTGGGTGTGTATCACTAGATAGAAACAGTGGGATCAATAAAACTTGAAATTGTGTAATGAGAGAGGTCAGTTTCTTACTTATTATATTTATAATAACAGAGCTCATTGAGTATCACTCTGCTCAGTGAAAGCTGGTAAATCAATAGTGCTTTTACAATCTGGATAATAATAAACCTTGCATTAAATGGGCGATGCCAACATGTGAGTGGGGAGGTAGGAAAGAAGAGGTACTGTGACCATGCCCGAGGAGGACTCAAGCCTCTCAGGATGACACCTGTGAAGAAGCCTCAATTCCTTTCCCTGTTCCAACATACTCTCCTCCTGTGCATAGGAAATTATTCAAAGATNAACATGTGAGTGGGGAGGTAGGAAAGAAGAGGTACTGTGACCATGCCCGAGGAGGACTCAAGCCTCTCAGGATGACACCTGTGAAGAAGCCTCAATTCCTTTCCCTGTTCCAACATACTCTCCTCCTGTGCATGGGAAATTATTCAAAGATGGCAACAAATTTTTCAAATGACCTTTGTAGCTACTGGTTTGGAATGACTTTTGGCTGCTTGCTGGAAAAAAATAAAAAAAGATTTCAGAGATGAATTGTCAAGTCAGGACACTAACTCCTTTTCCCATCAAGATCAGGCACATTCTGTACTTGATGTATATTGAGTGTGTACTACCGAAGAAATACAATGTGAATATGTAGTAAAAACAAACGTGCTTTGTTGGCTGCCAAGCTCAAGGCTGCTTTTACTGGTCATAATGATTGGTGCCCCAGATCCCCCGCCCTGCAGACTCTAAGAGGTCTCCCTGCAAAGAAAGCACCTGGGACAGATTTTTTCTGAGAACATCTTTCCACAGTAAAGTGTAACATGTTTCCCATGAAGGGCAGGGGTTGAAGAAGCAGTGCTAGCTGGAAGACGTCCTAAAGGAGACTTGCAGGTGCCTTGGTTTCTCTCAGCTTGTGGGAGTTGGGAGGCTCTAGTGTGGAACTTGCTTTCCACCCATTCACTCAGGGACTATTGCCCTTTGGTTGTAGGAGAACAAGGGAGTATGGGAAGAACCCAAATGATGCTCTTCACAAAAAAGGAGCTCTTTTGAGGTAAGAGCTTTCAGGTTCTTGCAGATGTTGGGGGCAGAGAGCTGGGGTTGGTGCAGGTGTGGTGACCAGAAGCTGCTGAAATACCAAACTGCTCCATGAAGCCAAAACGTTCTCTGGACTCTGACAAGCTTAAAATCTAAATAACATTGTGTTTTTTGCAACTGAAAGATTGTGATGACTTCTCTTTAGCTCACACAGGAAAAGAGTCTTTACTAGTGGATCTTTTACAAAAAAGAGATCCTTTTAGGAAAAGAAGTCAAAACTGGCCAGGTTTTGGTATTTAAAAAAACAGAAAAACAAAAAATCCCCAAGCCTGACACTGATCCTGGTTTTCAGAGAAACAAGAAATTCTGGGTTCTTTTCAGTGGGAGCTAAAAGTTTAACCGCCTCCACAATTTTCTTTTACATGAAAATGTTAAAGTTGAGCAAATAAACCATGATTTCTTATATTATTATTTATAGAGGAGAATATTGCCACCAGGAAGCATGTCTACTAATGTGTTTTGGCCAAGTTCTCCTTAGAGACAGTGATTAATAGAAGGAATGGGTGGAAAATTAGTATACACAAATAACTATTCAGAAATGGGGGTGAAATGCTAATGCAGTGACCTTTAAATCCTCATTTTTCTTTATTTCTCCGAATGCTAATTAATGGACGCGTTCAGCACCAGGAGGAATTTGTGTCCAAGTTCCATCTCCCAGCTAAGTGGTATTTTAAGAATTTCTGAGGCTGAGTCTCAGAGAACTGACCTGAGCTTTCTGAGGCTCCCATCCCTGTTGCTGCCTTGTGGCTTTCCCCCAGAGAACAAAAAATGCTATCGTCTGGCCGCTCATTAGCACGGCTGCACAGCCTCTGCGGTTAGCCAGGTAATTAGTTTCAGAGGAAGTGAAGGTAGGGGAGGTTTGGAGGCCAGCATGTTTATTGAGTGCTGTCCCCTGGACGACAGAATTGCTACCTGCTTCTTAAGGAGACCAGAATTATTGCCTGCCCAGAGCTCCAGGACCATAAGAAGAAGCAATGTGGTATTTGGGGCTTCCCTGAAGCAAAGGGCAAAGGTAAATTTGTAATTCAGGCAATAACCTTTAGAGTGATGCCAAGGGATGCTTTCTGGAAAACACTGCCTTCATCTAGGGAGGACAGTAGACTGAAATTGCATGCTGAATTTGGGGTGGGAATTCCTGTCATCTGGTAGGAAGAAGAAATAGCTCAGACTGAATGAAAATGAGTTGGAGTTGTTTGGGATGAACTCTTATCAGGGGAAATTTTTATAGGCATAGCTCTTCCATAATGGAACTGAGAGACAATGAAAGTTCAGGTAGAGTTGGATGGTCATTTACACCTCTGTCTTCAATTTTCCTCATCTGTGAAATGGGTTCACTACCTACCTCATAAGGTTATTATGAGGATGAAATAAATTCATATTATAAGTCACATAATAAACTCCAAATAAGGGCTTGACATTATTGCTATCACCATAATTACTTATAGAATATAAGAATGTGCTAGATTATTTGGGTACAGGTTGGAGTAACTGACCTCAAGATTCCACCCCCCTCCCCCCCAGCCCTACTTCTCTTGGGTACTATGACTCAGTGGAAGTATTTTACATCCCCACACATCCCCTTAGGGAAGTTTTCATTTAGGGCACACTCATCTACCTGTTCTTTTGAGCCTCAGATATCTTTAGAAGAGTGGTGATATTTATGTCTGATTTTCTTGAGCCATTTAGAGTAATATATACTGTTTATTGATTGATTGATATATATCGTAATTTGTTCCTAGTTGATTTTAGTTAAGACACTTAAAGTAACTTTGAATATACATTGGAAGGTGTATTGAATTAAACTCTCTAGACTTATTTCTTATTGAAGCATAGCTTTTTAAAAAGGATGTAAAATACTAATTATATTGGTAATTGTGGGGTCTAGGATGGAATCACTTTTCCAAATGAAGTTGCTAGCTAATATTAGTAATACTCTTTCCTACTCTTTGTATTACTAATCTCTAGTGTGACTTATGCCTCTGAATTGGGTTGTCTAACCCACAATTCAGGAAGTGAAAAACCTGAGATGCCAGCATACTATTCCAAATGCTCCATGACATTAGACTGTTCTAATTCTCCTACTATCAGGGCATTTTTCCTGAATTCTGCCTGATTCCAGAGGGATATTTCCTAAAACAGTGGGGGGTGGATAGAGGATATAGAAAATTAACAAAGGACGTGTTGTATTAGCCAAGTAATAACTAGGATAGCATCTGAGAACACATGGTGTTATTGACAAACTCAAGCCTGCATTCCAAAGGAGGTCCACTTACTAGTACTAAAGACTTAACCCTCTTGATAAGGCAACCCTCTTCCCTGTGGATTGCCTCCTCCATGCATCCTATTTATTCACTTCCCATTCATTCATTAGCTGATGCCACCAGCCCTAAAAACACTAGAGATGGGTCCAGAAAGGCTTATAGGATGGGAGCATTTGACAGCTTTTTCCTACTCAGATACAGAAGGCAAAGAAAGGAGCAATACCTTATACCATCTCAGTTTACCACATAGAGTCAATGGTCACTGTCTTTGCCAGCTCTTCCCAGAGATGATATTATAGATTCCTTATAGACCCTACTTTGTTTTGTGTTTTACCCTGGTCTTTTCTCAATATTTGAACTTTTTTGTTCTAAAAGAAATTATAACTTTCTCACTCTCCATTTAAAAAAAAATCTACAAACCATACTTAAGAGTGAAAGACTGAATGCTTTCCCTTCAGATCAGGAACAAGACAAGGATGTCTACTCCGATAACTTCCATGCAAGTGTGGAGGTTGTACTGGAGGTTTTAATCAATATAATAAGAAAAAGAAAGTAGTGACAAATTGGAAGGGAAGAAGTAAAACTGTCTATTCACAAACAACATAATCTTGTATATAGGAAATAAAAAAAATTACAAAACAACTACTAGAACTAATAAAAATGTTTGGGAAGTTTGCAGGATATAAGATTAATACAAAAATATCACTTGTATTTTCATATACTCTGAATGAAAAATCTGAAAATGAAATTAAAGAAATAATTCTGTTCAAAATGGTATCAAAAATACTAAGAATAAATTTAACCAAAAGAATTCAAAGCCTCTACAACAGAACATTTACAAAGCCCAGAGTACTATAAAAAGTGTGACCCAGTCTTAAGAAGAAAAGCAGTCAATAGAAATTCACCCCAAGATGATCTAGATGTTGATTTCTTAGACAAGAAATTGTAATAGCTATGCACTGTGGGGTAATGGAAAATATGCTTCTAATAAACTAGGGAAAACTGAGCAAAGAAAAACAATTTTTTTAACTTAAATGATTACCAGTTTTTTATAAAAGGCTATAACACAGAAACAGCTGGATGGAAGACATACTTAGGGCAAGGAATAGGGAAAGGATGTGGAGCTTCCATATTCTCGTTCAGGTGTGCCGCTCTCCCTGAATATGAACGTGAACTGGGAAACTCTGAAACGTGTCCTCTGGGGTTTTTATGGAGGCTTCATGACATAGGCACAACTGATTAAATCATTGGCCTTTGGTCTAAAATATTTTTGAACATGTTCATTTTGAACAAATGAAATTTTTAGAATTTAGCATAATAGTTAAGACTAAAAAAAGGTACTCAATTTAATGGCAGGATAGACATAATGTAAAACAATCAATAAACTTGAAGATAGAAGAAGAGAGAAAAGAGATTGAAAAAATGAACAGAGCCTTGGAGACATAGAACAAAAGCAGAGGGTCTAACGTCTGTATAATCAGAATTCTAGAAGGAGACAAGAGAGGAAAAATGAGGCAGGAAGAAAGTTTGATAAAATAATAGCCCAAACTATCTTAAAATTGGTGAAAAGTGTAAATGTATAGATTCAAGAAACTCAATTATCCCCAAGCAGGATATATAGATGAAGAAAACCATTTTAGACACATCTTGGTCAAACATTTGAAATCCAAATATAAATAGAAATCTTAGAAGCTGCCAGGAAAAAGTGATACATTACATAGAGGGGAACAGTTCCTTTTTTTTTTTTTAAGATTTATTTATTTATTTATTTATTTATTTATTTGAGACAGAGAGACCAAGATAGCAAGAGGGAGCATGAGCAGGGAGGGGAGGGATAAGCAGACTCCCCGCCAAGCAGGGAGCCCAATGTTGGGCTCAGTCCCAGGACCCTGAGATCATACCATGAGTCTAAGGCAAATGCTTAATGGACTGAGCCACCCAGGCGTCCCTAGGGGGAAAAAACTCTTTAAATGACTATACGCTACGGAGACAGAACATAGCGTAACATGCTTTAAAAAAAATTCTGTCAACACCAAATTTTACATCCAGCAAAAATATTCTTCTAGAATGAATGTACACTCAAGATATTTTTGGATGAAAGATTAAGAAAATTTATCATCAGCCATCCTACACTACAAGAAATGCTAAAAAGAAGTTTTCCCCAAGATAAAAGGAAAACCCTGGAGGAAAATTTGGATTTTCAAGAAGGCACAAGATCACTTAAGAGAGTACATATATAGGTAAATACAAAAGACTAATGTACCTCTTAATTTTTTAAAAATGAAGAGACCTGTTTAAAGCAAAACTGACCTTGTTTACTGTAGAATTTATAACATGTAGTTGGAATTCATATGACCACTCTAGAAAAAAGGAAAAGAGTTGGGGAGAGTAGTTGAATAAATAGAACTACACAGTTGCAGGGCCCCTGTGTTTTATGTAAAGTGGTACAGTAATAACTCTAACTAGAATGGAAAGTTAAAGATATGTATTGTAATCCCTACAGCAAACTAACAAATAATGCAGACGAGTATAGCCCCAGTGCCAAGGAATAAATTAAAATGTAATTCTCAAACATGTTAAAATAGTTCCAACAAAGTCAGGAAAGATAGAGCAAAGGAGTAAAAATAAACAGAGGGAGTAAACAGAAAACAAAGAATTAAAGTCAAAACATATGAACACCTATGTGAAATATTGCTGCGTATTGATATTCAAGTTCCAAGGTAGAGGTTATCCATATAGATTTTAAAAAGCAAGCCCCAACTATATGCTGTCTATACGAGTTGCACTTTAAAAATAAGAAGAGGAAAAAAAAAAGAAGAGGGTAAGTTGAGAGTAATGGCTGGGAAAAGATACACCATGCTAGTAGGAAATGTTAAGGTTGGAGTGGCTGTATTCATATCAGAAAAAAAAAAGGGACATTCCAGATGACAAAAGGGTCAGTTCACTTGGAGGACATACATAATAATCATAAATGTATTTGCTAAATAACAGGACTTTGAAATACATGAAGCAAAAAGGGACAGAATTAACTGGATGAATGTCAGCAGTATAGTATAATGTAGGTATGTTTTAGACTCCACGACTATAGTTCAGGTTGGAAAGCATTTATTAATATTTACTGCTTACTGGTTTTATGTGATACAAAATAATATGACAAAGTCTCTATCTTCAATGAGCTTACTCTCCTACCGGGACATGAAATTTGTACTTCTAATACAATGGAAGAATAGGAAATTTTAGGAGACTTTGTTTTCTGTTCCCTTAGTATTGATATGTGGGACAAAGTAGCCACCTCTGTGAAGGTGACAGCAATCACCAGCAGAACATAGGAAGGAAGAGGGTAGATAGATAGGACTTGGATCCTAGACCAGGACTAAAAGCAGAGCATAATGGATCTTGTGAATTGACTTCCCAGTTGCCACTTTCACTTCTGATGGAATTCCACATTTTTTTGGTCAGATGGCACTGACACCACTGCTAGATTCTCAAATGAGATTTGATTAGTCAGTGAGTTTAATCTCATTGCCATTGCCACAGCAGTAGGCTTGCGGGGAGCACTGTTTGGTGATAGCAGGGAGGAATGCGTTTATTTCCTGCTGTCTGAGGTCAAGGAGTTGTGTGCTTCGGATCGTTGCCAGTAGCCACTACACTCTTGGATAAAACCTGGTAAACACAGTGTATGTGCACTTTAAGTAGTTCCTGGAGCAAAGTAAACGCTTAGTGGATTGTTTATTGTTGTTTTTGTTGTTGCTTCTGGTGATGGTGGGGGTGGGGTGTGTACGTATGTGTTTTCCTTTCTTTGGAAGGCAGAGCAGAGAGACAAAAAGTCACCAAGTTTTGGTGACATGGTTAAGCCTTTGGGTCAAGCCAATCTTGAAATCTTTCCAACTTCTGGAACGGAAGTTTAGGTTTCTTGTGTTTGTTTCACCTGGAGCATTCCTAACTGGTACTCAGAATCAATATGATTTAATTTTATCTGAAGAAGAACATTTTTACAGGGATGATCCCCAGCATCTAGAGATTGAATATATGCTTCATATAATTGTATATACAAAATGAAATTATAGACTCTGCAGAACAGGTGACTCCCCCCAACTTCCACCATCTTTTATCTTTTGCTAATTGGTACTGCAGTAGACACCTACCCAAACTCTGGCTCCAAGCTTGTCCTGTCCCTTCTAATCCATCCTTCATGCAGCTGCCTGAGTTATCTTTAAAATATAAATCTGATCATCTTCTACATGCACAGGCACACACATCCATGCATTATCTGCTTAAAATTTTTCTATAGTTCCCATGGCCTATTGGATTTCATTCAGACTTCTTAGTATAGCTCACACGGTCCTAAGACCTGCCTCAGTGTCCTTTTTCAGTATCATATCCTAGGAGCCTCTCCAAGTGGTCACTGTCCTGAACATAGGATGTTCTTAAATGTCTTCAAACCTTTGCATGTGTGATTCTCCATGCCTGCAAGGTCTTTCTCCTGCTTTTTGTATTGAGGAATTCTTCATCTTTGAAGACCCTCAGCTAAATATCACCTGGTTAAGGAGCATTTCTTGATACCCTCTGGCAGAACCATTAGGATATGACTTATAGGGATTTGACTTTACATAATTACGGGAGCTAGTCAGTAGGGGAAACATCCTATGGGAAGTTGTCATATCTGCCTTCAGGGAAGGCAGTTGGAAAGGCACGATGGGGAACAAGGATGAATCGGAACCTGAATGGGACCTACAAGGATAAACTGTAACCTGGTTGAGGCCTCCACCCCTAATACCATAGGTGTCTGCTATAGGAGAAGCGGCTACACATTGTCATGATGCTCGATGTGTCCCTGGTCCAGGAATTACGGAGGCTGAAGGAGGACACAGTATGAGCTAGAGTTGCTGTGAGTCTAGCTGCTGCCTGTCCTCCGGCCTCAACCAGGTAAACCAGCAGATACGCAGTCACATATGTGAGATGTTGCAGAACCTCTTGCCCTGCTCTAACCCTTGAGTGTAGGAAGAATATGGTTTCTTCCAAATTTCCCATGAAACAGCTCTTGTGCTCCTTGCTAACCTGGAACTGTAAGGAAAGGGAATTCTGAGAAACTTGGATCCAGTGAAACTGAGCTGACACTACAAATCCATTATACCCCCATACTTTCCTTTGAGAAGAATAATAGCTCTTTCAGATATGTTTCCACCATCAGGGTATAAATTATTTTGATCAATGAACATGTCTCATTTATATTTGTATCTGAAGCCCCTAACGTGTAATGGGTACTAACAGTGTTCAAAAGAACAACTGATAAAAAAATTCTTATATAGCAATTTGACTAAAATGCTTGTTTCATTAATATTATTTCTTATATGCCTTTCTTAATGGTTGAAAAACTAGTGTTTGGCATTCATTTGTACAATCACCTGAATAGTATCCTGGAAGAGAGATTTCTTTTTTTTTTTTTTTTTTTTTTTTTTTTTTTTTTTTTTTTAAAGATTTTATTTATTTATTTCACAGAGGGAGAGAGATCACAAGGAGGCAGAGAGGCAGGCAGAGAGAGAGGGGGGAAGCAGGCTCCCCGCTGAGCAGGGAGCCCGATGCGGGCCTCGATCCCAGGACCCTGAGATCATGACCTGAGCCGAAAGCAGAGGCATTAACCCACTGAGCCACCCAGGCGCCCTGGAAGAGAGATTTCTTAACGTACATACGAGAATTGAATTTCAGAGGGGAATAAGCCTACTTCATTGGTGAACTCGGTGGGGTCTGCGTCTAAGGATGACAGAGTAAAGCAAAGGAATGCATTGCAGAGCTTTCCAAAGAGGTGGCAAAGGTTGATTATTTTAAGCATTTGGAACTTGGCAACAAGTAGGGTGGAACAAACATACTGACTAGACATATGCTATAGAATATTCCATAAAGCTCTCTGTCTATAGTGGTTTACACAGAAAGCTGAACATATGGCTGGCTTTGTTTGGCTTTTTCTCTGGAATCATCTGTCAAGACATGAGCTGCCACCTAATTACTCACTCACATTCTACACTGCATTTTCCATTTTTGGTCTGATTTCTCAAAGCCTTCAAACACTCATTTTTTTAAAATTTATTTTTAAAACAATTAATTTTGTCTGACCTATACAAGAGTTGTGGGTATTCCTGGGAGACACTTTTAAAGGGCAAGGAATGTGGATTCTATATCCTGGCTCTTAGACTGTATGTCCTACCAAGATAACATGTGTCTTAGAGAGGTAATGATTTGTCACCCTACTAAAGAGAAAGGGGAATGTTGGGAACTGTAGGATCAAAGATTTATGCTTTCCTGAGTACCTACTTTTTTTTTTTTGAATGTTTGTTCTTAAGGATGAGGTGAGAACCAATTCAAAAGTATAACCCTTTCCTTTGGATCCAGAGATGCAAATGATTCATAATTTCATATTTTCATTTTTACTAACAACTAGTGACCACTGTCTAGTAATCTGTAACATGAATTACTAAGGCTTATTGAAATGTGATATTTATAAGTTAGTACCTTAGGAGAGCTAACTTAAGCATAGTAGTTATTCTGCTAAAATGTCTTGATTATTTTGAAAAGCTCCTATTGGGCATATGACACTGCAGATAGTTGGAATTCTTGAAAGAAAACATCATTATCATCACAGAATGAGTCTTGCTTTGGGGTGATTGTGGTTTTTCGTTGCTGTTCTCCTAGTCTTAACCACCTTGCATCTGTAGCTTTTACTTCTGTTGAAACTTTATTTTTGTGTGTGTAATGCTGTATAGTTAGCCTCTTGGTTTCAGTTTAGCTCCTCTCCAATCTTGCAGTCACCTGTTCTTTCTCTACCAAAAAGTAGGGAATAGGTGGTGTCAGTAGGTCATACAATTTTTTGCCTGGTTTAAGAAGGCTCCGTGCATGGTATGTATTTACAGTGGAATATTATTCAGCCATAAAAAGACAAAATCTTGCCAGTTGCAATGACATGGATGGAGCTAGCGAGTATCAAGCTAAGCAAAATAAGTCAGTCAGAGAAAGACAAATGCCATATGATTGCACAGTTATGTGAAATTTAAGAAATAAAACACATAAGCAAAGTTAAAAAAAAGGGGGGGTAGAAACCAAGAAACAGCCTCTTAACTATAGAGAACAAACTGATGGTTATCAGAGTGGAGGTGAGCAGGGGGATGGGTGGAAGAGAGGTTGGGGATTAAAGAGTATACTTATCATGATTAAAAAAGTAATAAAAATGAAAAAGAAAGGCCTGCCAAAATAAGTTAGCTGTCCCCTGGTATAGGTAAGACTACAGCATCACAGAATAATCAGAGGATAGACAGCCAGAGACTTGGCGCTGTTGGGTGTCAGTTTATTTTCATGGTAATCATCTCTGCTGATCCCTTTTCATCTAGTAATTATTTTTAGACTCAACATTGGTAATAAAATCATTTGCCTGATGAGGCAGCATTCAGCGTCCACACTCATGCTCCGGGGGAAGCAGATAACGGCCTTCAGCATCTTGTCTCACATCAGAAGACAGAGCTGAATGGATGGTCCAGAGTAATAAACGCTCCGTCATGCCTTGCTGCTTAAATATTTTATAACTTTTAAGCTCTATTAAAGGAAGTGATGTCAAGAGTATTTAGTGGCGATAGCTCCTAGCGGTGGTTTTTTATTAAGAAAGATGACACTAATCATCCATTGATGATAGAGTGAGAGAAATATAAGCTCAACACGGGCTTATTATATCAGTCCCTGCAAAGGTTGGCGGTTGTTAGAAATGGTTGGGCAAAGAGCAGGATTGACAGGCGTGACTCAACCAAAGTGTTCGTGTCTGGGTTTCCTTAGGGAGAGATGCTGACACAGGGAATGAACTGTGACTAGTACAGTTCTTATTTGAATAAATGCTACTCTTACTATGTCTAAAGAAGATCAACTACTCACAGAACAGAGTGGATTCTACATCCTCTTTCATTAACTATCTTATATGCTGGTTGAGGGCGAGAATACATGTTCCCACTCCTTCAGTTTCCAGGACCACATTCCATGCCTTGCATTTGGCCCATGTGGACTAACTTAGCCTCTAGAACAGGGAGGCACAGCAC
Organism: Ailurus styani; assembly: GCA_002007465.1. Lineage (NCBI taxonomy): Eukaryota > Metazoa > Chordata > Mammalia > Carnivora > Ailuridae > Ailurus > Ailurus styani. Next base: position 1,286,884 of record LNAC01000145.1, on the reverse strand, counting down.
CCAGGGCCAATAAAACTTTCAGAGGTCCATGAAAATGTCTTAATTTCTTTTAAAATCAGAAGAAAAATAATGAATTTGGGGTCAAAGAGTATGTTTTCATATATAATATGAATATATTCATCTTTGTAACAATGCAGTTGTTAAATCCAATTTTTAATAAATTTTTTATGAAGGAGTGGACCCACAAAGATAGAACTGCTAGGGTCCTTACAGAAGTCACAATGCACTCATAAGTGGGCACTCCATACATGCTTATTGATTAACTGAAAAATAATGTTTGAATGCTTCATTGTGTTACTCTGAGGACTTGATTATGTTCATGCTGTCCTTCAAGAAATTTCCTGTAGCAGCAAAGAGTATTGGTGGTGAGCCAGGAGACCTGAGGAGGAGACCTCTGTCATGTCTACTTTTATAACACTGGGAAAGTCACATCGTCTCCTAGATTCTGTTTTCTTACTTCTAAAATGAAGGCATTGAATTCAATTCCTAGAATCTTTCTGGTTTAGAAATTCGATTACATTAATCTAGAATAGACAGTAAGAGGCTGAAGTTCCAGCTGAAAAATTTTGGACAGATGGTAGAAGTAACATTCGTTTGTTATTTTGTGAGCTCAGTGTAGGTGATCAGTAATCAGTTGTTCAATAAAGGACTTTGATGATGCTGGATTCCTGCGAAAACATGTGTTCTCTCAATCTCTAACCACAGGGTAGATGCTCAATCATCTAGGAAGAGAAGGGCAGATAGTCAGGCCATGGATCCGCTGGTACTCCTTTCCTGACCTGTGATTCATTCTTGTTGAGAAAATTTGAGCTCTTGTTTCCTAGCCAGGCTTAAAGATGTTTTTAAACTGACAACCTGTCATTGGGTTCAAAATTAATTTATAACAGGATTGGCTGTCCAAGAGCTCATGGGTTCAGGTGACCTCCCACCATGACAATATCCAAGATAGAGGGGCTCACCTTGCTCAGCTCACTCTTCTTTGCCCACACATAGTGCTTGAATTCTGAGCCCCAGTAAGCTTTCTCCTGCTGGAAGTTGTGGCCTAGATAGAACCGATCCTCCAGCTTCTTTTTTCAGAATGCTGAAGGGAAGATAGACATAGTGAGAGGAGCTGCCCCTTCCTCTAACAGCTTCCTAAACCACTTTTGCCACCCACTGAGAACATAAAAGATGATTGCTAATAGAAACTCAGATACCCTTTTGGTCCAGATTCCTGAAAATTAATCATAACCCTAGCAACAGATGTGAGTTTTAAAATAATTATAGTGATAATAACTAGCATTGAGGGCGCCTGGGTGGCTCAGTGGGTTAAAGCCTCTGCTTTCGGCTCAGGTCATGATCTCAGCGTCCTGGGATCGAGGCCCGCATCGGGCTCTCTGCTCAGCAGGGAGCCTGCTTCCTCCTCTCTGTTTCTCTGCCTGCCTCTCTGCCTATTTGTAATCTCTCTCTGTCAAATAAATAAATAAAAAATCTTTAAAAAAAAAAAAATAACTAGCATTGATGAGTGTGTGTAGGTGAGATGGACATAGGCCATGCTAAGACCATAAAAATCCCAAAAGAAAACATCAGCTAGGAAAGAGAGCTGATGAGCAGCATTCCATTACAATACTGTTTTAAAGTTGCCTTAGAAGAAAGTAACAAGAGTAGAACTCTGGACCTTCTTCAGAAAATGGACTGCAGAGAGTGATGACTCGGCCCCAAAGCATGTTGGGGCCTTAAAGGGGGGCAGACGGAGGAGTAAACCTGGAATGGGGTGATCTGGGACCAAAGACAGATACTAGGGGTTTTTTGTTTTTGTTTTTGTTTTTTTCAGGTGGGGTTGCCTGATCATTTCAGTAATTTTGAAGTTGTCGTCTCTCACTCTCTGAAAGCCATCATTTGTGTGAGAGGAATTCTAGGACATGTATGAACTTGTGTGATGCACACAGTGGAGAGGTGATGGTATCCTCTTTTACACAGTGAGGGCAGAGCCGAGGCTCAGACCTCTGCTTAGGACTTCACTCTGCTCACTTACAAGAATGCCTATGATCTTGCCTTCTAGTTTTCTATTAGATCTGTTTGACAAGAGCAGTTAAAGATGGAGGGTGGTCCACTGGGGAGGGAGCTGCATGGTTCCAAATTCTAAACCTTGTTTGCTTACACAGAGGAGATTCAGAAAATGCTGGAACTTTCTTCTCAATCTCAAGGATGTTTTACATGGAAAATGAATTATCTCCTTTTTTCAGAGCACACACAGGGGCAACTCATAAATGATGTGTCTGTTTTTCTTTCATGGCTCCAATTTTTGTTTTTATTTTGAGCTCTTTTTTTTTAACACCTCTTAACATCGTATAATATTGGAAAGTGCTTTTCTGCTATCATCTGTTACCAGATAATGTTTTTAGTTATGTGATTGATCCTAAAAAATATAAAACTAAATTGGAGATTAATGATAAGAAGCTAAATCCTTTTATCCTCAAATTTAAAAATGTCAAAAATTACTCTTCATCTCTGAGTCTTTGCATCTCTAAACTTCTGATTTTGAACATTTTGCTGTTTCTTTTAAGTCCTGATTACATAGGGCGGCATTCTGACTTCTGTGGTTATGTTCAGTCAGTATTTTTCCTGTTTTCTACTTCATTATCTCCTGTTCTTATAAGATTCTTTACACAATGGGAGGTTCAGCTTTTTATCAGTGATATCTGTCTGACTCTGATCAAAGCAAAGGCCCTGTTTACTGTTTGTGAGTATTATACAGATTTGCAGAGGGGGCAGAGTAATAGGAAACTAGGTATACAATGTGATGGGACCTGAAAACAGACCATGGTTTGAAGCATTACAACAGCAGTAGGCATACTGGAAAGTTCTGTTATAAATGAGAATACCACATAGATATGATATCTGAAAAAATTGAAATATGTAAGTACTACCTTTTTGCTATTGTCTGGTTCTCCATTACTCCTTGATCTCTAGTAAATGCCAAGAGTGGAACTGGGGAGGAGCCAGAATTTGTTGATCGAGTGCCAGATTCTATACCAGGATTTAGTCTGTGTTCATAATTATGTCCAGTTCCAGGTTGTTTTTTTTAATTACCATTTCCCACAGTGAGAAACTAAGGTTCAGAGATATTGAGTAACTTCCTTAAAGTCACATGATTAAGGAGCAAAAGAACTATTTTTTCAAGGCTAATTTATTCAGAAACCTGTGCTCTTTTTTTCCAGTCTCTCTTTGCTGCCTTCAAGAGAGAAATGGGCTGGCAAAATGTGTACATTCATTTCATAATGAATGCATTGTCTCCCTGAATTATTATCTGAATACTGCTATAATTTTATTATAATATATTATACATTGCATATAGTACATACGTTATATAAATAATTATTTTTTACTGGGTACTAATTTGAGGGTCAGAAGTCAATTAGGCATGGGTCCTATCACTAATGAAATGTCCATAGTTGTGGGAACAATGTGATACTTGTATACATAACCACAATTCAAGGTAGAATGTGTGTGTGCTCTGAGATCAGGGCATGGAAAGCCTCTACCTGGGAAGATCAGAAAAGGATACAGAGAGAAGGTGACCTTTGAAATAGGCTTTGCAATATGGTTTTGATCTGAACTTGTAGAAATGAAGGAGAGGACATTCCAAGCAAAAGGAATGGTCTGAGAAATAGAAAATAAAACTACACTTTAGTGGGTGTCTCAGTCAGCTCAGGCTGCTGTAGCAAAATACCATCATCTGGGTGGTTTAAACATCAGACATTTATTTCTTAAAATTCTGGAGGCTGGGAAGCCCAAAATCATGGTACTAGCAAATTCTGATCTTGGTGAGACTCTTCCTGGCTTGTTGTGGGCTCATGTAGCATTTCCTTGGTGCAAACATGCAGAGAGGTAGGGAGAGAGAAAGAGAGAGAGAGAGAGAAAAAAACCCTCAGGTATCTCTTTCTTTTCTTATAAGGGCACTAATCTTGTCATCAGAACAACACCCTCAGGACCTAATCTAAACCTAATCACCTCCTGAAGGCCTTGCCTCCACATACCATCATATTAACATATAAATTTTCAGAGGACACAAACATTGAATTTATAACAGTGGGTTTCCACTAGGTAAAAGGAAGGTTGCATATGTCATTTCATTTAATTCTTTTAAGAACTCTATTGGATGGTATTGCTATTTGTTCCATAAGCACATAAGACACAAAATTTTCAGGCTAAAGTCAATACTTTTCTCTCCTCCTATCCTGCTCCTTCCCCTCCTGTGTGTTTATCCAGCCACGTGGTATCAGTCATTATCCATTTCTGTTGCACATGCTTGACTTTTCCTCATAATTCTTGACTCCTTCCCCTCTACTCTTCAGCCTCATAGAGTCTATTGATTCCACCCTGTAAACATCTCTGGAATCCACCCACTTTCCCGGGCCCTGGCTGCCATTGTTTTGGTCCAGACCATGACCATCTCTCATGCACCACTGCAACCACTTTCTACTAGTGGATCTTGTGGCTTCTGGTCTTGCCCTCCTACCCCATCCCCATTCAATCTGTTCTTCACACAGCAGCCAGAGAGACCACTGAGCATGCAGCTTTGGTCACATTCTTCCCCTGATTAAAATTCTGTGAATACTTTTCATTTCCCTTAGAATAAAGGATTCTTGAACAAAGCTTAAGGAGCCTTCATGATCTGACCTCTGCTTCCTTCCTCAGCCTCATCTTGGACCATTCTCCTGTTCCACATCCATCCTCCAGTCACACCAGATTCTTTCAGTTCCCTGTTCCACACCTCCCTTTTGACAGCCCCTCCCCAGTCACTTGACCAGCACCAAGGTTGAGTCCGCGTCTCCCATCCCTCCATTATAACCCAGAGGGTCTGAGCTCCCGAACAGCAAAGGCCATGTCTGTTTGTTCACTGATAAATAAATTTCAATAAATAAATCGATTTTTTAAAACTGTAGCTCAAAGGGCTTAGGTTACTTTATCAAGGTCAAGTGGCTGGTTAATGGCAGAGCTGGAAATCTGAAGAAAAAAAAATCAGTCTGTCTCCAAATCTAATGTTTTTCTCATAGGATCATGGAGTCTTTCATAGATGGGCAAGTAGGGGACACACAATGATTCATTCTTCTGGATCATAGCATGCACGTAGAAGGGGACTAGGAGACAAAAGGGGATAAGAAGACTCTAATCATATTGAATATGGCCTGTGCTCTAAGTTAAAGTATTAGGATTTTATTCTGTAGGCAATGAGAAGTCAGAGATGGGCAAGAAGGGACAAGAGCAGAGTTCCTCATACCTTTCAGAAGTCCTTCCAGAAGTGAAAGTCAGAGCAGAGGAACATAAGAATTTGGGATCTTTTTACCAAGATTCTCATCTGTAAATAATACTGCCTACATCATAAGACTTCTGTGAAAATGAAAATAGAGAATGCATGTAGAGATGCTGTGTAGCCATGCTCCCCGTTATAAAGGTTATTATGTGCCCCCCCTTAATGTTTGTTAAAGGGGTTGTTTAGCTTTGTAGCTCTGTTTCGAAGACTGAGTGGGGCCTCTGAGGAGCCATTCCCTAAAGGTGGTGTTGAGACTGTAAACAAAGTTTTCAACTACTAGAAAGTTATAGACCTGTTCCAGGAGACAAGAGAAATCATGGACTGGAGCAGCTAGAAATTGCCCATGAGACGACTGGGGTGGGGGACAGGACAAGTAGGAGGGACTGTGGTTGACAGAAGATTCCCCCACGAGGAGCAGCTGCCAAAAGATACGGCCAGCACCTCCTGTGAGGAAGAGCCACAGAAAAGCAGCAACAGGAATAGCATAAAGCCTCATGAAGACAAAGCCAGATTGTCTGAAGGCCTTGGCCCACGCTGTGTCCTCAGCCTCATGTGAGGAGAGAGGAGAGCTGGACTAATTATATGCTCCTTACCAAGAGGACAACTGGACATAAATGTTTTGAAGTAAATAATAATTACTATTATTAGTATTATTACGTTGACTAAGGAGGGTAAAAGACACAGTTCAAGGCCCAGAAAGTCTGTTTAGGAAAGGACACTCATAAAAGGCCTGCCTGTGGGAGCAGCTCCTAGGCCCAGAGAGTTGAGTGTTTTGCAGGTGGTCATCTGAGGAAGGCCCCCTAAAGGGATTGTTTGCATGTATTTCTCTTTGGACCCACTCTTCAGAAAAAGGAACAGTGGAATGTTCAGGGTGAAAGTTATTCTAGAAGCCCTAGTGATCTGAGTCAAGCCTTGGACTTGAAAGAAATACTCATAGGGTTTCTGTCACCTTTACTTGTTTTTTATCGGCCTGAAGAACTGTGTGCAAACTTAGAGAAAGCAGATTTCAGGAACAGAATGTTCTTGCATTCCCTTCTGCAATAGTGTATTCTGGTGAACTAGCCAGAACCCCTAAACGGCTTTCCCTGTGACAGGACTCCGGACTCTGGGTCTTCCTAGCCCAGTAGTAAGCAATGCGGTGGGTAGGACTGGAACACAAGTCAAATGTTCTGAGTTCTATTCCCGGCTCTGCTAAGAATAAACCGACATGAATGATGTCTACAATCGACCAGCTTTCCAGATGGTACTCAGGATTTTTTCTAGCATCTTGGCAGTGAATATGACTCATCATCTAGTCTAACAGGTCCTCTCAAGTAAAAGCTGAACATGTAATTATGACCAAAATGCTTTCACACAGTTTTTCAAAGAATTAAGCTTAAACACATTGTCAAGGAGAAAATGTTGTCTACGGGTGTCAAGGTAAGACTTCCGTCTGCTACCTATGAAAAAAAGATATAAATGGAGCTGATTAAAGATTACCCGATTAGAGAGTATCCCAAACCAACATGGGCTTAAAATGATGACGTCCTGCGGCCAAATTGAACTTCTTTGCAATACAGCAGAAAAAACTGCCCTTTAATTTGGATCTAGTTTAAATTATTTAATGAGCCCCCTCTCTCAGTTAATTGGACACTAGGTTTAAGAATGAATCAAAGTGCTTCATGTGGCACATAATACCTAAACAGTGTCTGTGGCAAGCAGCAAAACCAGCCGACATTCTTGAAGGGACGGATCAGCGGTCTGGTCTCAACCTCAGGCCTGGGAAAACCATTAACCAAACAACTTGAGTTTTATTTTTAATCTGATACACTGTGTTTAATGCAAAATGTATGGGCATTGCGAGAGGCGGTTTGCTCAATTGTGGGGAATGGCTGTAATCCCAGTGGGTTTATCTTGCAGGCTTGGGAGGCTGCTGTTATTTCCTGGTGGGTGTCTAAGGGAGTAGGCAGGAGAATGCAGAGAATCTGGGCAAATGAGGCCTCATGAAGCAGCCCTTTATTAGATTAGAACAGGCTTCTTTATCCCTCAGGCAGGCTGTGAGTTGGGCTGTGGGTGAAGTGCCAAATCCGTCCTTGCCTGCTTTGTGACTATTGGGTCACAGCAGGAATTCAGGAGACAGAATTTTAAAAGACCCCCTTTTGGAGCTGGTAAAGTAATGGAGATGCCACCCTGAGAAAGAGGGCAAGCATAGGTGTTCGGTGGAAAATCCACCTCTCGATGCTCACAGGGCCATTTGCCATGTTCTCTTCCCTCATCCAACAAAAAGTTTTTGGGCGCCCACTATGTGCCAAGCAAATGGCTAGAAAAAGGTCCCTGATCTGGCAAAAACACTTTTGGTAGGGGTCATTCCCATCCAGATAATTAAGGGATAAAATAAAAATTGTCATCTTTAAGGCGGGTGGAAAGTTCAGTGGGAACATGAAGGACAGTGCAACTAAATGTTTGGGAACATTGACTTATTGTAGCAAACATACATTTCATGCCTGCATCGTGCCAGGCTCTGTGCTAGGAACCTGTGATGTGCAAGACAAGAGAAGTCTGTGCCCTTATAGAGTTTTCAGTCTAGTGGGCCAGGAAGGATTTTGAGACATGAATTAGGCCCATCAGGTGAAGCAGGAAGACAAAGAAGGAAAGCAAATGGGCAACGTCACAGAGCCTTGGAAAAGCAAGGAATGCTAAGATGTGTGTGTGTGTGTGTGTGTGTGTGTGTGTGTGTGTGTGTGTGTGTGTGGTGTGCCTGTGTGTGTGAGAGAGAGAGAGAGAGGGAGGGAGAGAAAAGGGAGAGGGCCAGGTGGGAGAGAGGAAAAGAGAGTGAACAGATAGAAAGTTATCTGAGAGGAAGTTTCAGGAAACAAGACAAGAAAAGTCAGGATGTTTGAGGCCATCTTTGAAGATTTTGTATGCCTTGCTGTTAGTTTGCTTTTTATCCTGTGGGAACTAGAAGCCAATGTAAGATGTAAATGGGGACAAACTTAGAGCATCTTCCCATTCTAGAACAATTACTCCAGTGGTCAGAGAGAAAGGAGGAAGGGTCTTACTTAACCAGTGGAGAGGAGCATCCAAGGAAGCAGTATTTAACCATTTGGATCGCCCCAGAAAGGTCAAGAAGGGCAGTGACTAAAAATAGGTCACTAGATTTGGCAGCAGAATGGTGCCCTGGGTGCAGCTGGTGGACGGCCCTGGTTTAAAGAATAATTTACTGGCAGACAAGTAGAGGCACTAATCATCCAGAGCGTAGCTGCTCTTTCGAGGTGGTTCTGTCCAGGGAGTGTGGCTTGCTTTGAAAGGAAGAAAACCCAAGGCTGACAGGAGTCCTGACGGCCTCCAGTGACTGTGTTGGTCTCTGAGAGTTGTATCCGCGTGTACGGTTGTGTCAGCAGGAGGTGTGTCCTGTGAACTGTGAGACCCCGGCAGACTCCGAGGCAGCCTTTATTCAGCTCAGGATTTGTTTCCCCAGGTTGCCAGCTCCCTTGAGCTTGCAGGGACTGTCCTGGTTTTCGAGTTTCCAGCGTGCCACTTACAAATCATTCCCATGCCCTCAGTTGCATTTCTCATCTTCTGAGGATAAACCCGGGAACACCCACCCTTAATTCTCAGGGGGCGGGGAGGCGTTGTGAAGTGCTGTGTGGGGTCCCTGATAACCCACTGGAAAGTCTGCAAAGGTGGAGTTAGACCCCAGAATCCTATCCTGCAGCTGCCAATTCCGTTTCCCCACCCAATGATAGAACCAGCTTGTTTTGCTGACGTTTGTGACCTGGCCAGCTCTTTGCTATAATCAATGTTTCCATTCTTTTCCAAAATAAACATGTTGATGGTCATTTGCAAACAGGGAAATGAAAGTTTTCCATCCCTAGGTGCAGCATATATATTTTTGAAAACAAAGAATTTAGCAGAGGAATTTAATCTCATCTCTGGTTACTTTTTAATTTGTCTGGGAGCATTAGACCTTAGAAGGCAATTTTTTCCCCTCTTTTAGATGCAGTTAAATTTTCCCCCACCCCACCCCCATCCCCTTCTGGCTTTGTTCAGAATTATCAAGCAGAACGGCTTGAAGAGAATAGGACCTTATTGTATCACATTTCGAGAATGAGCCATGAGGAAACAGGAGCCAAGCCTGGAAATGAAAACGTCCTTGTAAATGACCAACAGAAGATAGGAGCTAAAATACACAACTGTTGTTGTGCCAGAAAATTGTCTGCCCTCCCTGAACGAACTGGGGAGTGCTGGTTTGCATTTATACCAGGTTTTAAGAATAATAAATGCCATGTTCCCTGCACAAATGAAATGTAATTGCATAACCACTTTGAAGATAACCCTCTCTTTTGGTATCCATAGAAATGAACAGCTTAATACCCCTGAAAGTCCCAGGTATCATACCTGTTTAATGTAAACAGGGTTTGTTTAGTCTGGGTGATTAATAATTTTATTTCAGAAAGAAATGACTGATGGAGAGTTGTACAGATGTTATGATCAAAGCTCACTTCTCATTCCCCGGGGTGTCAGAAGTGGCCAAGCTGTTTACGGATCCACTGGGCTAAATTCATACCATTAGCACTTGAGTAAAGCTTAGATATTACTGTACTCTCTGCTAAGGGAACCAATTATAGTATCTGCCGGACGGTATATTAAATGACGACATTTAATTAAAGCCCAATTTCTGTCTGAATGAACAATATTTTAAATTATTGTACATTATTTCATTCAATTACTGAAAATCTCCGTCCATTTTTAAGTACAGAAAAAAATTCGTTTGGCACCCTGACTGCCGGGAAGAATAATTGCCATTCTGTGTTGTGTTTGGTGCTCGGTGCCCAGTAACAGTCAATCTAGGACACACATCGGTTTGGGAGCTTTTTTAGTTTTCAAATATTTCGGATTTGTTTCTCAAGCCTCTAGGCAGCAAAGAGCCCTATTCTGCGATTGCCAGTGGGTCCCTCTAAGGACTGCAGGATAATGGAGACCTCTAAAAAGAATATGTTTAGAGAAATAAAGCCATTAAAGAAATACAATTCCCATGCCAGGAGCAGAGCTATGTAACTGACAGGATAGCAATTCACTTTGAATGAATATCTCATAGGGGAATGCAAGAATTAAAATGGACTCGACAGTGAACTCCAGAGATAACCTCTAATAGAAAAATTCGCTTGGTAGAGGAGAGATGAGTTAAGAAGAGGTAAGTATTTAAAAACAGGTAGGGCAGAGCCAAGAGTGATTGGGTTTTCATTCTTTGTCGTTATTTAACCCTGGAGCAATGTTGGCACGCGCTTGGGTAGTGGACAGCAGGAGCCACCGGCCAGATTATCAGTGATACGCTGCTGCTGCAGCTTTCTAACATCAAGGAACATGACGTGCTGGTATTAGGTGTTCATCAGCTTATTGGGCTATCATTTAAATCCCAGGGAAGGAAGACAGCAGCAGTGTACCCTAGATATTGTAGGAATATGCTCCAGAACCCACACTATGGATGGGAAAGTTGCAGCTCAACCCCAGGACCTAGCACCATGCCTTGATCACAGTAAGTCTTTTGCAGATCCTATTGTGTGAAATTAATAGTCCGAAACTAAGCTGATCTATCCACCTTTTGGTCAGTTCTTGGTAAGTGTGGCTTATTTGAGTTCAGAGGGATTTTTTAAAGCTTTTATTTATTTCTTTGAAAGAGAGAGTGAGAGGGTGAGCATGCATGAGCAGGGGGAGAGGGTGAGGGAGAAGGAGACTCCCCACTGAGCAGGGAGCTGGACACAGGGCTTGATCCCAGGACCCAGAGATCACATGACCTGAGCCAAAGGCAGTCACTTAATAGACTGAGCCACCCAGGGGCTCCACGTTCAGATTTTGACTTGAGCAATGGTGGTGGTCAGCTGTTTATAATGGTGGTTATAAAGATGACCAGAGCACAGTGTAGGTTTTCTCCACACACAGGTCACATGATCTTGGTCTGTTTGTTCAACTTTGTGGATTTTGTCCCTCAGTGTTACTTTTTTTAAAGACTTTATTTAAAAAATTTTTAATGGGTGTAGGGATATAAATTTGTTTTTTAAAAATCTGTGTTATAGATGTATGACATAATTTCATTGATGGGAGTGGGGGGAAAATTTACCCAAATAATTTAGGAAATGAGTAGAGACTAAGAACTAAAGGTACTATACAGAAGCACTGTACTGTAGTTAATAAAGTTGTTTCCCATGGGAACACAGGTTAACAATTGTGACATCCCTATAAATGTATACCAGGACTGAGCAAATAAACAAATAGATGATGGATAGTTGTAAAAAATAGAAGAGATGAAATTTGAAAAAAACAGAAATAAGTATAACTTGAGCCCTTCCTTTGTGCTGTGCCAAAGACAAAAGAGGAAACGTCTAGCTCTTTCCATATGGTCACATTCTGCTATCCTCTTTCTTTGCTTTTCTACTTGATCTTCCCTCCTAATCTACTGAATTAATTTGTATGCCTCCAAAAAAGAAAGAAAAAAAAAATCTATCACCCAAAAGTTTGGTTCTTGTAGTGGGAAAAAAGAAATATATATATATATTTATGTGATACATAAATATCATGTGATATTAATATATATGATAAATATATATTTATATATTTAAATAAATATATATAAAATATATATTATATTATAATAATATATATTATATTATAATTATATATAATATAAATAAATTTATATATAGTGATTATATATATATCTATATATAATATTACTTTAGCTGAAAGTTTATCAGTTGAATTAGGTAGTAATATATTTCTTGGTTTTCAGCTATAATCGCCCTCCCCATTAAAATAAAAAGCCTTTATTTTTTAGAGTAATTTTAGGTTCACAGCAAAATTGAGAGGAATATACTGTATACTTCCTGCCCCTACATATGCATAACCTTCCCCATTACCAGCATCCCTCACCAGATTGGTAATCTGTTACAACCGATGAACCTACATGGACATCATAATCACCCAAAGTACACTGTGTACTTGGGGTTCACTCTTGGTGTTATACATTTTATGTGTTTGGACACATATATAATGACATGTATCCATCATCATAGTGTTATACAGAATGTTTTCACTGCCCTAAAAATCTGTGCTCTGCCTGTTCATCCCTTGCTCCACCCCCACCCCCGCTGTAACCACTGATCTTTCCACTGTTTCCACAGTTTAGCCTTTACCAGAATGTTATATAGTTGGAATCATACAGTACATAGGTTTTTCATATTGGCTTCTTTCACTCAGTAATGTGCATTTAAGTTCCCTCTATGTCTTTTCATGGTTTGATAGCTCTTTTTTTTTTTTGGAATAATATTCCATTGTCCAGATGTACTACAGTCTATTTATCTACTCTGTGCTACTTTTGCCAACAACTCTTCATTTTTTGTCATTGTCCACTATCTACATCTAGGGAACATATGCAATGTCCAAGGTATTGGGCTTACTATTGTGACTATAAAATGGTCCAGTATGACATCAAGATTAAAGGTATGGGTTTTAAAATCCCTCACTCATTCGCTCATTTAGCAAACATTTACCGATCCCTAATGATAGTCAGGATAGAAAGAGATCCTGCCCAGGAATACTCAAATTCAAATTCAAATTCCCAGTCCACCTTTGCTAATTGATAGCATTGGACATATTACTTAACTCTCCTCACCTATAATGTGAGGTTAATAATACACCCTCATGGAATTACTAAAAAAATTATAAGAATAATTTCATTGCTGCTACAAACATTGGGGTGCAGGTGCCCCTTCGTTTTACTATATCTGTATCTTTAGGGTAAATATCCAGTAGAGCAATTTCTGGGTCTTAGGGTAGTCATACCAGCAGTGTCCATAATAGCCAAACTATTATGTATGTATGGAGGGAGCAGAGATGTCCTTCAACGGATGAATGAATAAAGAAGATTTGGTTCGTATATACAATGGAGTGTTACTCAGCCATCAGAAAGGATGAATACTTACCATTTACATTGAAATGGATAGAACTGGAGGGTATTATGCTAAGTGAAATAAGTCAATCAGAGAAAGACAATTATCATACGGTTTCACTCATATGTGGAATATAAGAAAAAGAGGGTCGTAGGGGAAGGGACGGAAAACTGAATGGGAAGATATCAGAGTTGGAGACAATCCACGAGAGACTCTTGACTCTGGGAAATAATCTGAGGGTTGTAGAAGGGGAAGTGGGTGGGAGGATGGGGTAACTGGGTGATGGGCATTAAGGAGGACATGTGATGTAATGAGCACTGGGTGTTATAGGCAACTGATAAATCATTGAACACTACATCCGAAACTCATGATATACTGTATGTGGGCTAATTGAATTAAAATTAAAAAAAAAAAACCTCTCAAAAAAAGAGTAATTTCAGCAATGTCCACAATAGCCAAACTGTGGAAGGAGCAGAGATGCCCTTCAACAGACAAATGATTGATAAAGAAGATATGGTCCATATACACAATGGAATATTATTCAGCCATCAGAAAGGGTGAACACCCACCATTTGCATTGACATGGATGGAACTGAAAGGGATTATGCTAAATTAAATAAGTTAAGCAGAGAAAGACAATTATCATATAGTCTCACTTATATGTGGAATAGCATGGAGAACATTAGAAGGAAGGAAAAATGAAGGCAGGGAGCAGAGGGGGAAAAGAACCATGAGAGACTATTCACTACGGGAAACAACCTGAGGGTGTCAGAGGGGAGTGGGGTGGGGGGATGGGTTAGCCCAGTGATGAGTATCAAGAAGGGCACGTACAGCATGGAGCATTGGGTATTTGCTCAAACAATGACTCATAGAGCACTACATCAAAAACTAATGATGTCCTGTATGGCAACTGAGATAATAAAAAAAAAGTAATTTCAGTACCTGTTATATAATAATAAAATACTCAGTAAATAGTAAGTACATAATGATGTTACTTTAAAAAATTTTTTTTTTAAATTCAGTTAGCTCACATATAGTACATCACCAGTTTCAGACGTAGTGTTCAGTAATTTATCAGTTGCGCTTACACCCAATGTACATATAATGATGTTACTTTATAGAAGTAGGTGTCTCTCATCTTCTAAGAAGTACAGTTTTGCTCAGAGGCTGGATATATATCAATACAGTAATAATGATTTATTAAAAGTGGTACCTACGAACCAGCAACAGTTAATGCCAGCTTGTGTGGGACAGTGCAGCACACCTGAACCTCGGCCTACACACATGTACACAAGCTTCATTTTTAAAATAAGAGTGTACTTCCTGTCGAGGATGCTTCATAGTTGGAAATGGTGATAGGAGTGTTCTCTGCACTGGCAGGGTACAGGACTAGACCTGGCATTATTAGATGGCATATCTAATAATGAGTTACTTATACGAAGCCAGTTATTTGCCATTGGCCTTTTGGAGACATGCCCTTAGGCCCTGCTTGGATACTAGCCCATTGCTATTCAGCAACGGGAAGTGTTTCTGTCTAAAAAACTTATCTCTTGGTTTCAAATTCTAATGTGAGAAAGGACTGTCAAATAGATACTCTGTCTTAATGATAAAGGGAATGATGGACATTCATTGTCTTTTTCATGGACGGAAGCAATGGATCATGTATGTTGAGTCTTTTAGGATAGAGAACTGAAGAATAAAATATTCCGAAAACTAAAATGTGGTTCAAAAATAAATTCAGTAGAAATTTGGCCAGGTGGGAGAATCAAGTCTTTTTCAAAGGTTTTTACCCCAAGGTGGGGGTAGTGAGTAATGAGGAATGAGTGTGTGGGGTGGAAAATTATCGAACAATGTTAAGATAATATGAGATGTATGTTAGGTGTAAGTCATATTTACTATGATCTAACTGAATGAAAAATGGAGGCTCAATGCAGGCAGGGCATGCCCAGGGAGACACCGAGGCACACCTGGGGACAGGTAGCTAATGGGTAGCTAATGGTACAAAAATCATTTCCATGCAGTCATGTAACTGAGAGCAATTGATCAGAAAGCCGCATCTTGTTACAGGATGTGTGAGAAAAGGGAGCCACTCATGTGGACTGGATGCCCACCATCAGTACTGTTTTTATTATCAGTAGCTCCAGTGTGCAAATGAGGGGGCTGAGGTCAAGGTCACTCACTAGCCAGTGAAAGAGCCAGAAGGTCTGTTTTTTTCTCCAAAGCTCTATTGTTTTGATGGGTAAATGGCATTGATCTCATCTGCTCCTTCCCCTAGGAAGTTGACTGTACTCATTATCTTTTGTTGAACTTTTCTTCCTGACCCTGCACCAAATTTTCAACTGCTCTTTGAAGATTTCCACCTGCGTGTCTCCCTGGCATCACAAACAGGACATCTCAAACAGTTGATTTCCTGCCTCACTTCCCATCCTGCTCCCAACCTCCCAGGCAGGGGTCCTTCCTCCAGCCTTCCTACGTATAATGGCACCATTCTCCAGTCTTCCAGACTAAATCCTCAGAGTGACTGTCGACACTTTATCCCTTAACTCATCCTTCTCTCCCTTCCCCAGCCAGCTCATTTCCAGTGGGCATTTTCTTTTCATGTCTATGGATATCTCAAATCTAGACTTTATAAGCTCGTACTATACAAACACTGTTGCAATGAACTCTAGACTGGCCCTCACATTCCCATCTTCTCCTGCTTTGACTCATCTATATGTAGCGTTGAATTATTCTTCCTAAACCACTGCTTTGGCCCTATCTCTTCCCTGCTTTTAAACATTCAGTGGGTTAAGAACTTTTGGAGCACATTTTAGAAGAGATCAGAAGAGTAAGTGAAAAGTCGTTGCCCTGTCCCATATCCCCCAGCCAGCTTGAGTGTCCCCGCAGCTGTGGGGGAAGACCAGTAGCTTCCCTGCTCCAGCATCTGAAGCTCACTTCTTCTTTGCACAAGGGTTTTCTCCTGCTCACTTCCTACCCTCCGTGAGTAGCCTGGAGTAAACTGGAAGTGCAGGGGAGCTCATGCTGTGGGAGCAACCCTTCACCAGCAGGGGATGGGAGTTGATAGAGAATGCCCAGTCTCTCTGTCCTCCAGGGGTGTGGTTCTGATGTGTGTTCTACGTGATTTCTCAGAAGGTCCCCAGGAGAATTGTACCTCAGGTGCCCGTAGTAGTAACTGCCCACAACAGTAACTTCTTCACTGATGCACAGGTTTCTAGCTTTCTCCTTTCTCCTATTTCATGTTCCCACTCCTTAATTCTACTCCCAAGCATCACCACCCAAACAAACTACCTGTACAGTACTCAGATCTTTGTCTCAGCATCTCTTTTGGGAGAAATCCAAGTGAAGACACTGGTTTAGAGGGGACATACTGAGATCCTCCTCAGCCTTGAATGTTCCATTGAGAAGGGGAGCACCGTAGGAATTCTGCCTTGACTCTCCTAGAGAGAAAAGGGTAAAAATAGGAAAAGAGATATTTACAAAGATGACTTTCTTGGTGGCAAAAGCTCTAAGCAAAGTAAAAAAGATGTCTTTAATATGCCCTTTGCAATACCTTGAGAGCATCCCCTTTGGGCACTTAGACATGTCACCAGAGTTTTAAAGCAGATGGGCATGCCCTACTGCCCATGGAGATATGCCCATTCCTCCAGATGAAGGAAGGAGGGGAGGGAAGTGCAAGAGGAGGGTTCCTTCTTTGTTCTGCACAGTGGTTCAGCCCTTCCTTCATTTTGTGCATTTACCTAATCCAAAGATAAGCTGATGATCCTTGTGTCACACAATATTTCAAAAGGTTCTATTTATAGAAGGTAACACAAGCACCTTTCTGTATCCTCAGGGAGCTGACCTTTTGAAGCCTAATACTTGAGTGTTGGTTCTAATAAGTTTCCCCAAGGAATAAGTTTATTTGATTTTTATATTCACTGGCCAGATACACAATTTTGGTGATTTCCTAGATGCTTTAAAGACATTACCCCGACCATTTAGGGATGTAGGCATCCCATTTTATTTAGTTAGATTTTATCTAGTGCCTCTTGTAACTAAAAGTGATGGATGGCATACATTTGTTTCTTTAAAAAAAATAAAAAAAGAATGAGGTTAATTTGCTTGGACATTTTTCAAGAGAATGTTCTGTGTCTCCTGGGATACCTTGAGATAATAGTGGACATACTTTTGTGTGTCCCGGTTAAGGTTGAGGGTGGGTACTCTAATCCAGAGAAAGACCCCTGTCTAATTACTTAGAGTTCTAGAGAAGAGACTTTTTTTGAAAGGGGGGACAAGTTCAAGGTTAATCAGACTTCGGGCTCTCCTCTGCCCAATTTAAATGTCAGTGGCATCAGATTCAGAAAACTATCATGTGGATTGCCCCATAGACTGCATGTAGATGATCCCCAGCAAGTACTTAATAAAACTGGAAATATATCATAAGATGTAATATATCATAAACATTTTACAGTTAACATTAGGAGCAATTTAAAAAGTTAGGGGTAAAATAGAAGAAGGAGTACTGTCCCTCCAACTTGAATTTGCTGCTTGAGGGTATGTGTGTATGTGAGTGTGTGGTGGTGTGGTGATGTGGTACTTGTGAACAAAGGATTCATGACTCAGGCAATATATGTGAATCCCCTATCCCCTTACTAGACCCTTGCATGCTTTAAACAATACAAGTACCTAGTGTCTAGTCAGGTTAACTCCTTCAGCACTAGGCTTTTGAGTTTGCTGGAGCTGGGTTTCAATACTGGTTCTGCTGTAGAGTTTGTTATCCAAGGCAAGTCTCTTCTCTGAAACCCAGTTTTTTTTTATTTTTTATTTATTTTTTTGAAACCCAGTTTTTTTTTTAGATGTGAAATTGGGACAATACTTTGCCTCCGCCCTAGACTTCTAGAAGGTAGAACCCAAGGCAGGGATGAAAGTGCTGAAGCTTTATTTTAGAAGCACAAACCTAGAGCCATGCAGGTAAAAGGAAGAAGGGAAATGAGGCAGGAAAGGCAAAGTCGAGAAAATGTGTTGCAATGTGCAGCTTTGCTGGTCACTACCTGACAAGTTGTTCAACAGGGGTATTCGCCCCAGAGTTTATGATCAGAAACCACAACTCAGAGCCATTGGTGGAGAGGAGAAAGGAGGGGGAGCTATTTATTCAGTGCCTTCCTATTTCACGCCTCCTATTGGTCAAGGGTTACCTCATTGGCAACAGCTTCTCCCCAGCTTTAGGGCTGGTTCACCCAGCCCCTTGGCGGGTACTCGGGAATCCAAATCCAGTGCTCTGCAGTGTGGCAGTTTATCCCCATGCAAAAGTAGAAGGGAATAAGAGAAGATAAGAGTCAGCACACATGTTGTGGACTCCAATCTACTGGGAGCACCGAGTTGGGGCACCAGCAAAACACCAGCAGTGGTAGAGTCTGAGAGAGGCCTTTGAGAAGAAGCAGGTGGTTGAGAGAATTGGGAAACTGCACAAAGTTTGTGCCCAGTACATGCTTCTCCTTACCTCAGTGGACTTTTTTCAGAATTGAATTCAAGAAAAGTACAGAGTATCATGTCCACCATCACAGTGAGCAGATCAGAAACAGATGACTTGAGTTGATTATCAGCTTTTCCACTTGTTAACTATGTAAACATAGACAGGTTACTTGCTTGAGACCTCAGGAGCCTCACTGTAGAATGAAAGATAATAGTTGTACTTATTTTATAGTTTTGGTAGGACTACATGAGATTCACAGTGCTTAAGCACGGTTGCCTCCTGTGTGGTAAGTGGTCAATAAATGTCAGCTGGGATGATGGGGATAAGCAATGAAGAATCAACAGTGCTTTCATGTAGAACAAAAATGTTCTGCCCTGGATTCCTGTGTTTGAAGGCAATTATTCTATAATGCCAATCATCTAAATGGTCTAGGAGGAAGTCATTGGTATCTGGAATTTTCTATTTTAATTCCTGTTACATTCTTGTTGTGGTTGAATTACGCCCAACTTTATTTCAGTTTCTCTCAGAACTTTGGTTGCTGGAAATGGACCCTGTGGCTGAACACGATAGCAGCACCTACTAGTAGAAGAGACCTACGCACCTGGGTGGCTCAGTTGGTTAAGCATCTGATTCTTGATTTCGGCTCAGGTCATGATCTCAGGGTCTTGCGATCAAGTCCTGCGTCAGACTCCATGCTCCGTCGGAGTCTGCTTCTCTGCCTCTCCTCTCCCTATGCCCCTCCCCACACAGTCTCTCTCAAATAAATAAATAAATCCTAAGAAGAAGAAGAAGAAGAAAAGAATAGCCCTACACAGACTATCAGGCAGCAAGATCTCTTAATAAATCTTAAGCCTGATCTGAAGTTTAATGATTTTGAAGGCAGCTGGGGTTGGCCAGTCAACCAAAGACACATCAACTTTATTAATAAGATTTTCTGCAGCCCTTATCTATTTATGCATCAACAGACACCCTAGCAA
The DNA here is from genome assembly GCA_002007465.1 of Ailurus styani. Taxonomy (NCBI): domain Eukaryota; kingdom Metazoa; phylum Chordata; class Mammalia; order Carnivora; family Ailuridae; genus Ailurus; species Ailurus styani. Next base: position 1,267,234 of record LNAC01000145.1, on the reverse strand, counting down.
CAGAACCCATCTTAGTACTGCCCGTGAACATTTTCGGTTTCTGGTTTCTGCAGTACTTTTCCAGCACAGATATATTTGTGTCTTCCACTATAGGTGAAATAAGTGATTTTCATCACTCAGCACTGAAATGTCTTTCCTTACCAAAAGATCACATCAAATATACTTGACTTTAGACACCTCATGTGTTTTCTTGGGAGAAACTATGAAACAAATCATTAAAAAACTTGGACATGTATCCTAAGATCACTAGAGCGATAGGACAGATTCTAGCAACATAGATGGCAGTATGCTCTGCATACCTGCGAAAGCTACCTCTGATTGAGAACAGGAAGCTCAGAGGAGGTGCAGGAACTGGGTACTTCCGCAAGGTTGCACACAAAGCCATACCTTAGCCTGACACAGTCCTGCCCCTCCCCCATGCACCTGTCAGCCTGTGAGCCATCTTCAGTCAGATCAGGTGCCCTAACTTAGAGATGCAGCAATAGATAAATATAGACATCTGAGTTGTTTCCAAGATCTTGGTTCTTTATCTGGACCAAGGAGAGTAATTCTGTATTGGGAAAAATAACTTTCTTAGTTGGCCGATGCAGGTACATCCAAGAAAGTGCTAGAGGCTGGTTAAAACTCTGGATTTAGAGCCATTCAGATGTAAGTTAAAATCCTATTGGGGCACCTGGGTGACTCAGTCGTTAAGCGTCTGCCTTCGGCTCAGATCGTGATCCCAGGATCCTGGGATCGAGCCCCGCATCAGGCTCCCTGCTCTGCGGGAAACCTGCTTCTCTTCTGTCCCTCCCCCTGCTTGTGTTCCTGCTCTCGCCTATCCCTCTCTCTGTCAAATAAATAAATAAAATCTTTAAAAGAAATTATGTTATGATACTTAACTACTTTATGACCCTGAGCAAGCTGCAGAACCTCTGTGATCTTCAGTTTCATTATTTCTAAAACAGAGTTGATGATGAAAAAGAAGATGCTAATGGTAATTAGTAATTAACCTTTATTAAGCACTTAAAGTACCCTAAGAGCTGTACCAAGTGCTTCACGTACATTCTTTTAAGCATCTTCTCAACTCCAGGGCTTATACTGTCATGACAGAGAGTGCTCTCTAAGTGGTACTACTGTGATGTCCACTACAAATGCCACTGTCACTGTTTCTCCAGGAACAAAACTCATCCCCAGTCGTAGACACTGTGCTAGGAAGTGACAGGTCTTCTCACTTGCTTTCCTGAGGCACCAAGGCCTTTTCCTCTTTGTTCTAATGCTAGATGTATCTGAGATACTGTGATCTAAGGATATTTGGTTCCATCTTTCATCCTTCTGAGAAGTGTGTAGTGCATGTAATTTTGTCTCACGTTATTTAGGAATGTTGATCTGCTCTATACACTCCAGGTTTACTTAATGAAAAAAAAATGAATTCGAGACTTTTTCTATAGAATCAGATTGCTTTAAAACTGAACTAAAATTTTAAAGACATTAACAAAAATAACAGCAACAATACCAAAAATAATCTTCCCGAGCATCCTGTGAAAGTCCCTGACTTAGGCATTGAATTTTCTTTGACATTGTCGGGCGATTCAAGCTGTTCAAACTGTTCTTTATGCAGCAATCGCTCTGTGACACGGGCTCTATTTTATCCAGTGATTTGTTATATTAATGCAGGTTCCTGAGGAGCAGCAATTTTGATCAAGACAAGGCAGTCAGCTTCCAGGAAGGTAAAATTTCTACCCCCGAAGATAGTATAATATCCATTACTGCCCTTAGCCATAATTTATTAGTAGTATTTGGGTGTTAATTTAATTTAACCCATAATGCATTGCTCTCTAAATTACAGCATGCTACCCATGTCCTAAGCTGTCTTACACAATTAGGTAGGTGGCAGCAACCCTGGGGTGCTAGTTACTGACACAGAGAAGCGTTTTATCACAGGTGGTGTCACGGATTGCATTACACCTAAACTCCCGAACCCATCCTGAGAAATCTCAGAGACACAGAATTACTCATCCTTTCCTGAAGTGGCGTACATATGTTAGGGAAAAATTGTAACTTTCTACAATCTTACTGTCCAACTTTTAAAATCTAAACTTTAAATTGTTGAGACTTTTTTAAAAATCAGCCACAGTTGCATGTAAGCATGTCCAATGCCTAACTATCTTAATTTCCATGGTTGAGTAGATGAGTAAATAACCTAATGTCAGAAACTCTGCACTGCTTTCGGAATACAGACTGGACAGCACTATTACTTGTCTCTGGTAGGAGCTTTGGGGGAGGAGGAGCTCCTTTGCTCACTGTAGGTAGATTTGACCTTGGGTTGTTGTTTGGAGGAGCCCATTCAAGAGCACATTTCAAGGAGACTCTGGAATCTTCTCCTGCATGCAGTCAGACTAGATAGAAACCAAGGAGCAGATTTGTAGCTAGAATTGCCCAGATGCAGGGGATTGGCTTGTGTGAACTTACAAGGTTTCCTCTAGTTTAGTGAAATCTTTTTAGAGAGACTGTGACACCACAACTCTCCAAAACCCAGGGTTGATAGCTGAAGGGAGCTATCGCTGTGGTGTTCTCAGCCAGCTCAGTAAAATGGTAACCGGATGATTTGCAAACTTAGTGCATATTAGAATCACTTGCTGGGCCTGTTGGACACACTGATGCACCGGGCCCAGCTTGTGAGAATTTAAGTCAGGAATTTTCACAGGGCCTGAATCATTTATTGTTTTTGTCACCTTTATTGAAGTATAATTTATAAGCAATAAAATAGACTCATTTTAAGTACAAAGTTCAGTCAGTTTTGATGAAAGCAGAGATCTCTGTAGTCACCCGCACAATCAAGGTATAGAACATTTCCATCACCAAAACACATTTTCTTGAACTTTGAACTCAGTGCCAGTCCCCACCAAATTCCTGGCTCCGGGCATTCAATGATCTGGTATTTGTTACCTTAATTAGTGACTGTTCTAGAATTTCATGAAAAATGGAATCATACATTACCATGAATAATATGTTACTTTGTATCTGGCTTATTTCTGTCAACATAATGTTTTGAGATTCTCCCATTTTGTTGCATATATCATTGTTTCATTCCTTTTAATTGGGAATTGGTATTCCATTGTATGACATCACACGATTATTTATCCACTCACTATTTGATGGTCATTGGGTTGTTATAGAGTTTTGGCTTATTAAGAACAAGCTGCTATAATCATCATGTAATAGTTTTTGTGTGGAATTTCTGGGTCATATGACAAATATACATTTAAATTTATAAGAAGCTGCTAGATTGTTCTCCAAAATGGTTGCACCATTTTTAGATTCCCACCAGCACTGTTTGAGAGGTCCCCAGTTCTTCCACATTCTCACCAAAACTTGGTTTTGTCCGTGTTTTTAATTTTAGCCGCTCTGGTTGATTACCTGGGATTTTTTAATGAGCTCCTAGATAATTCTGACGTACACCTAAATTGAAGAAGCCCACCTCTTATAAAATTAGTAACCTCTAACAACCTAAAAGTAACCTGAGCCCTGAGTCCCAGCCTCACCTCTGAGCCTGTCACTGCTGTCTTAACCCCGTGCTCTTCCCTAATAAAGAGGATCTTTGCGATCCAGCAGGCTGGTTCCCGCCTCTCCGCCACTGTCAGCCGCTACACGCTGCTGCCATGCACTGTCCTCACACCTGCCAGCTCCAGGCCTAGTGACTCCGGAGCTGAACTGGAAGGAATGGGAAGACACTGTGGGGAGGGGAGTTCACACTGCAGGCAGAGGGACCAGCAGAATAAAGGTTTGGAGACCCATAATAGCTTGACCCGTTTAGGAAACTGCAGGCAGTTAGGTGTCCTTGGCCCTGAGAGGAGAACTTGTCAGCGATGGCTGGGGAAGAACCAGACCTCAGAGGGCCTTTAGGGCATGGTCAAGAGCTTGGACTTTTTTTTGTAGGAGAGGCTGAAATACAGGGCATGAAGTACTGTCTTCCGTGTTTCAGAAAAATTACCCTAGTGTTTGCCTGGAAAATGAATTGGAGGGGAGGGAACAGAGACAGGAACACCAGTTAGGAGACCAGTGCTGTACTCTAGATATGTCCTCAGGACCTGTCCAGTTCTCACTCACTGTAGATGCCTTAGGATTATTTTTAAGTAAAGGAATGAAAATAATGAGTCTTTCTGTGTCACTCACATCTTGCTTTGGGGGTCTTTCCCTCCTTTCCTGCCCCACCAAAGGTGGTAGAATATAGAATATCTTGGGGGATGTCGGGTTCTGGTCCTTCCCAGACACAAAAATCATCCTGCCAAGATAAACACCAATTTTGCCACTCAGTGGGGCACCCTTGTCATCATTATAGTTTTACGACTGTTGCCTTCTGGTCCTCACTCAATTCTCCATTCAGCAAGCTGAGGATTTAGTATGAGTCAGACATGAGCTGGGCATTCAGAGATGAGAAAACACCATCCCTGCCCTCAAGGAACCGATACTCTCTCCTCTCATCTTCAAGCCTTAGGCCAGGAGTCTGCAAAAGACTTCTGTAAAAGGCCAGAGAGTAAATATTTTTGGCTTTTGAAGCCATTTGTTATGTTGCAACCATTAAACAGCCATAAAAAATATTAAACAAATGAGCATGGCTGTGCTTTAATAAAATTTTAATTATGGACACAGAAATTAGAATTTCATGAAATTTTTATGTGCCATGAAGTACTATTCTACTTTTGATTTTTTTCAATCATTTAGAGATGTAAAAATTATTCTTAGCTGAGGTCTACACAAAACCAGGTAAGGGGTAGGATTTACCCCACTGGCCATGGCTTGCCCACTCACACCGTAGGCTGTCTTCTCATAATGTGTGGCCAGAAACCTCTTTATTTTAATACCAGTTATGGTCACCACTGTTTCATCCTGCTTAGCTCCCCAATTTCCTGTCCTTCCTCTCATACACTTGCCCCAGTCCTCCATGTTTGCTATCAGAATAATCTTTCTACAAGGTAAGCACAATGGACTGTGTTCTTCCCTGTTCAAAACCACCCTCCCGCTGCCTCCCAAGCTGTGCTGTGGGGTAGATCTCAGCCTCTTGGGCCTGGATGCCTCTCTTCCGAGGGCCCCTCTCCTTCCTCCTCACCACCCTCCTCCTTGTCCCTTTCCACCTCCAATAACTCATGCTCCGATCACTCGAGTCCGCCACTGCTCTCATCAGCAGTGTTCCTTGGCCTCTTGTAGCTGTCTAGGTTTGGATTCTCAATGTCCTTTCTGTCTGGCTAACTCCTGCTCGCTCGTAAGGCTCAGTCCGGGTCACCTTCTTTGACCACATGCCCCTAGGCAGGGTTCGGCATGCGCCTGGCACTCGGTGACCTCTTGTAAACTTGGAGGCCCGGAGGGTTATGTCTTGCCCTTATTCAAGCACCCACTCCAGTGTGGAGGGCATGGCAGATGCTGTGGAAACATTTTAATGAATTCTCAAGCATCAAGAACCATTTTACATACTTCATAAAACTGTTGAGTGTTGTATGTACGCTCTTTGATAGATTTCCTTTTCTTAACTTCATGAGTGGTTGCCACTATGAAGTTTTAAGTTTGTAAGTGAAGACACAGAGTCTGTGTTTTAGTATAGGCCTTCCCTAACCTTCTACATCAAATAATACTCCGTGGCTCACAGATTCTTCCCTGGGCCTCTGGGTGACTGTGGTGGGCTTTCATTAGGGTGCCTCAAACCAGCTTGTCTCATAGAACACGGAATGTCACTGAGGTCCTGTTAGGGCTCTTTTTGACCAAAGAGGAAACTTCTGAGACAGGAGGCCGCTTGCCCGAGGGCTCAACTGGTAAATGACAAAATAAAACAAGGGCTGGGAACCGGGCCTCGATATTACTAGCATTTGAACTTTTGGTACAGGTTGCAAGGGTAGCGTTGGTCTCTGAATGCAGATTTGCAACTTATGAACCAGTAGGTGTGGAGCGGGTGGGGGTGTGGGGTGCGCCCGGGAGGCGGGCAGGGGTGACCTTTAGCACCTCCCATCTTCTGAATAGGGTTCCTTGTTTGCTAGTCCTCACGGCCCCTTTCTTGCTTTTTTAGTGTATCAGTCATTCCCTTAAAACAGTGACACTCATTATAGCTGGCAAACAAATGGTCGGGAACTAGGCAACTCCAATTATTGAACTCAGCATGTGAAATCATTTAATCAGAGCTCACAGGACTGAGGGGCAGTATTAAAAAAGAAATAGTCACCCTGTCTGGTCCCCAGAATGAACTCTTTTCAGGAGAGAAGAGAGCTTATATTATTCATTGTGGCAGGAGGAAGATATAGTGTAGTATTTTGATGCAGAGAGGACGTAGATGGAAAAGGTTGGAAACGAAGACTCTATTTGAACTCTTGTTCCTGTAGAATAAGCCTTGTTCCTCTTTTTTTCAGTTTAATTTTGGAATAATTACGTGATTACTGTGTAACTCAATTTCCCCACCATAGAATAGAAGCACCGCTTTTTTCCCCCCCATAGCTTTAAGATCTCTTATGATACTGCCCTGGAACCCGGGGCAGTGCTGTCTGCATCATCTTGCATCCATCTGAATAGTTTTAGTTCCTGAAAGACCCAAAGGACCTCGTTTTAAGGTGGTTTTAGCTGCAGTGTGTTTGCCACCGTGGTGGTTCCACTGGGCACACAGATACATTTTTTAATGCTTAGAAGCCATAAGCACACATTTAAAAAGTAATTTTGTGTTCACCACTATTTGCCTCTTTTTTTTTTAAATGGTGTAGGCAGCTGTTTGTTAAATGTGTGATCATGGAGGACGGAGCACTGTGCTGGGTAATAGTTGGAAAACACGCCAAACCCTGAGCTAGACAGATGCTGGCGGTGGCAGCAGCCCTTCCTTCATATCATTTCTGGCTTCTTTTGGTCGCCTCTGGGGAAGGAGTCTTGCAGGGCTAAGTGCGCCCAGGGCGGGAGGCTGCAAGGGACAGCCAGCCTCCTCCCGGCCACCAGCACGGGGGCCAAGCATGCACGTAGGTGCCACACATTCCCTTTCTGTCTCTCCAGAGGTGTGGCTGCAACACAACATTATTTGGAAAACACTGTTTGTCTTCGCGATGCTTTCATATTCTTTTCTGAGGAAAACAAATTGGCATCCTTCTCCTGACTGACAGAATTTTAAGAAAGAAATGCATAGTCGTGGCAAATAGGATGCAGCTTCTAAATGACCACACGGAATATGCTTTTCTCGAAACATACAGAGGCATGGGCTGAAACCCCAAACCTCCATTTAATAAAGTTAATTTCACTTAGATGCTACCCAGAAAGTGGTTTGTGTATGTTTATGTGTTTGCAGTCTTCTCGTTCAGTCCTTACTGACCTCCAGAGCTTGTCTCAGATAGCTAGGAGAGCCAAAGTACTAGCAGCCACACATTTACATAGGCCGCCGGGGTGGGTAGTGTGCAGTGTGGGGAGTGCAGGAATTATTGGGGATTCCACACACTTTTATGGTTCATGCAGCCTTTGTGAGGCCTAGACCCTGTATCTGGTCTTTTAGGTGGTGAGGATTTAATATGCACTGTCTCTCCTATTTCATTTGAATTGAGCTCTCTGGTGTCCAATGTCAGTGGAAGAAACTGGAGTCGCTTGCCCTGGGCAAAACCCTGCATCCTGACTGCTTGGCTAGTGGGGCCTGGAGGGAAGGGAGGGCTAACAGGAGGCCAAGGGTAAGTGGTGAGCAGGCCCATGTTAATCAGGGTGTTTTAGTCAAACAGAATCACGGAATCATTACATCATTTTTTAAAATCCGCATATAAGCTCATTTTTTCCCTGATTTTTTTCTGTCATTCTGTCTCTTTAGTTTCTTAATCTCTGTTTCTTTTTTCCCTTTATTTTTTCCCCCAGAAACAAACAAATGAACAAAACTATTCAGAAGACAGGTTTTAAGAACTCTAACCAAGAAAAGAGAAACCATACTGCACCACAACTTGGCTTTGGGCCTCACAGAGTCAAGAAACAATCTTTTTGAATATTCTGATCAGGGGCTTTGAAAACAAGATTTAAAACTTTGGCTCAAAAGAGTATGATTAACTTGGAGCGGATGTGGTAGTTCTAGCCACGTAATTTTAGACATTCTAATTGGCAGTTTAAAAATAGCAGAGTTGCGGCCTCTCTCCTGCATTTTCCCTCTTTGTTTGTCCCTCGCCTGTGTATTGCCTTTAAGGGGTCTCGTGTTGCCGGCAGCCTGGGAACCGTGAGTTCCTGGGTCCTCATCGCCCGGTTCCCAGGTCTGCCTGCCTCTTCCTTGAAATACCACAAGGGTAATAAAAACTTGTACTTTCTTAGGAATGCTCTCAGCCTCTGACTCACAGACATAGTCCCCTTCCTTTTCTAATAACTAGGTGCGTAAAGGCTATACTTCGATGATGATATTCAATTAAATCCGTTTCTGGGCACCTTAAGCTTCCAGCTGAACTGCAACCTTTGCTTGTCTGGTAATAAGTACTTTAGGATGTCACCAAGAAAAGGAAAACACTGGTTCCAAATAACCCAATTATTTACCAGATTCTTTCCCGCATCCATGTGAGGCAGTGTCCAGAAGCTGAAACAAATGTCTGTTCCTCTCAGCTACTGTTTCAGTTGACAGCAAGATACCATATCTGCACAGGTAACCCACGACTGAGCGACCCATTTCCCTGTGCATTTCCAGGGAGCCCTGAGTCCTGTCCAGTCAGGCACGAAGTTGCTCATCTTTACCTCATTTCAGTGTCTGAGTTTCCCTTCTCAGGGACACTTGTTGTGTCACTGAGGGAGGGGTGTTGGGGGAGTGAGGGTGAAAAAGTGCCCAAAGCCTCGGAGCTGCGGGAGGCAACCCCAGGGCCCTTGTCCCACCTAGGGGGTTTGGTGAGCCCCGTGCTGGGGGAATTCTCAGTGGCAACCACATTCCCTGTGGGATGTGGTTTATCAGCCCTGCTTTGAATTTTATTAACACGGAACCTTGCAGTTTCCTAACCAACGAGGCCACAAAAGCATAAACTATATTAAGTCTCTAAATCCCAGAGTGCCAAATCCCTGGAACATCAAGGGTCTGTTCTCTAACCCTCGGTGAGTCATAAATCTCCCTGTCCGTCTGCATGGAGGGCCCTCAGTGCGTGGAGAGCGTTGCTCTTTTCAGGGCACCTGCTTCTGCCTGCAGCCACCTCTCTCTTCCATCTTAAACCCTCTTAGAATGTACCGTTTTCCAAAAACAGGAACACAGGGGAGAGAAAAACCCCCACAAAGTTGTCTTTTCCTGCCTGTCTGGTTGCAGCAGGGGAAGCCTGCTGACATGAGGCTTGTCTCTCGTCCCAAGCTCTCAGAAACACATTAGGAATAGTGACTGGGGTGCGCGTGTCCCTCTCCCCACCACTCAGTCTTCTCCAGGCCTCCTTCCATGGTGCCAGTGAGGGGAGTAACTAACCGCTCGCACAACACCGGAGGCCAGTCCCTCTTTCGCTTTTCCCAGAAGTCATGGTAAGAATGAGAACCTTGGTGCCCCAGGGAGAGGTGAAGAACAAGCCCGCCCCCTCCTTCCACAGCCCAGCCCTTATGAATGTCAGCAGTGACTGTCACCCAAGGGCCTTGACAAGCACCTCTGGAGGAATGAGGTGACCTGCGCTCTAGGAAGTGGTGATGTCTTTTCTGAACATGAAGGATGGTGAAGAACACACTCAGATGTTTAATTCTGGTGGAAAAAAAGGAGCCCTCATGGATTGTTGGTGGTAATGTAAATTAGTACAACCACTGTGGAAAATAGTATGGAGTGTCCTTAAAAAAGTAAAAATAAAACTACCATATGGTCCAATAATTCCACTACTGGATATTTACCCAAAGAAAAAGAAAACATTAGTTTAAAAGGATAATATACACCCCTGTGTTTATTGTAGCATTATTTACAATGGCCGACATATGGAAGCTGCCCAAGGGTCCATTTAGAGATGAATGGATAAAGACAATGTGGTGTAGCTACACAGTGAAATATTACTCGGCTAAAAAAAGGTTGAGATCTTGCCATTTGCAGCAACATGCAGGGAACTTGAGGGTATAATGCTAAGTGAGGAAAACAGCTACCACATGATTTCACTCTTAAGTGGAACTTAGGAAACAAAACAAAGGTAAAAGACAAAAAAACAGACTGAAATACAGAGAATAGAGAGGAGCTGAAATAAAGGGGACTGAGGGGACACATTTGAGAAGAGCACTGAAAAACATACAGAATTGTTGAATCACTATAGTGTATACCCGAAACTAATATAACACTGCATGTTAACTGTACTTCAATATTTTAGAAAGGAAAAAACAACACACTCGAATGGCTCCCAGTGGGGAGAAGCTAGGTGTCACCTAGGTGTCACTTTGGATCTAATAATAGTACCTACTTCATAGCTGTTCCTATTATGGGAATTAACTAGTTCTTTTATGTATTCATACATATTTGCATTTATGTGTACATACATATTACACATATGTATATAATGCATATCATGTACGCATGTCTGAAGGCCTACAGGACTGGTAAAAAGGCTTAGGACGGGAGTGGTGTGTCCTGAGAACTATAAAAATATTTGCTAAATAAATTAACAGTGCTTTGAGGTAGGTGCTGCTTTCCTCTCCATCTCAAAGATGCCACGAGTGGCATAGAGCAGTTGGACAACTCGCCCACACTCATGCAGCTTGTCAGAGACGGGATTGGAGCCCAGGCCCCCTACACCCTGTAAATACCTTGCTGTACTGGTGCTTGGTAAATACTGGAACGAATGAGTGAAAATACAGGTGAATTGGTGACAGCTCCACAGAGTGACTTATGCCACACTCCACAGCTCGTTAGAAGAAGAGTTGGTCTAAAACTCTAACTCCTAAAACTGAAAGTTGATGGGGATGGCAAGGAGCCCATAGATTATGCACCCCTTAATGAGAATCAGTCTGATGAGACCATTATGCCTCCGACACTTGCTGACATGAGCTGTGCTGAGGGAGAGAACAAGAATACCAGAAAGGAGAGAAAAGAAGAAGGTGTGTGATTAAGGCAGGCCAGGACTGAGGAGCAAAAGTAGCAAGTGTTTGGGCTGCAGGGACAGTTGAGGATAGGTTTGACTTCAGGGAAAACTTCAAAGTTGGACATTTCTGTTGCTTATAGTCAGACCTACGCGGAGAAGAGCCTGCAGTTGGCCATGACTGAGGAACGTGAAGCCCTGCCCAGCACGCTCTGAGCCACCTGGAAGAGTACAGGCTGCAGGAGAAGGGAAGCGGGGCCGTAGGAATCCCACCCACTCAGAAGCACCCCATGCTCACTTTGCTGTCTCTCGCATGATAAACTGGTTCTAGAGAAGCAGGGATAGATAGGGGGACCCACAGACCCACCCCGGGTCTTCTGCACACAGCCCGCCAAGGGCATGTACAAAGCTTCAGTGATGAGGTAGCTCTTATTTATTGGTGCTCACTGAACACTGGCTTTACGTTTAAAATTATTCTGTCCCTGTAAGCTCTGACATAGTTAATCAAAGCAACACGTATACGTTAAAAATCATGAGTTAGAAAAGGCAAACTCATTTTAGACCAAGACTCCAAATCCAGTAGTCAATACAGTCACCTCAAGGAGTTTATCAGAGCCATCTGTAAATTGTTCGCTTCAGGCATATGGTATTTGGGTCTTTTCTAGACACAGCTGAATCTGTCCCAGAGACCTGCGGCCCCAGCATATCCTCCCTCGCAGTCTCTCTGGTTCCATCTCAGACTATTAAGAAGTCGAGGTCACTCTGCAAGGCATGGCCTGTAAATTTCAAACTCGCAGCCTAAATGTGTGCAAAGCAGCATGTGGATGTCTCCAGCCAGATTTTGCTGCCATAGGAGGTGACGGAATCAAAGGCAGGGGGATGGTTTTTAAAAGGCCTGGAGAAATTTATGACTCAATTTAAAACCACTTGTAGTTTATCAAAGCAAAGGAAATGGAATCGCGAGCTCCAGGGCAGGAACAGATTTTCTGTAAGCGAGAAAGAGGAGCCTGTCCTTCTACCCAGTCTTCCATGACAGCAAAATCTTTCCCCAAATCCCACAAATCTGGCAACAAAGCAGTCTCTTTTTGACATGCCCAATGATGATACAGAATTTATAAACATCAAGACTGCCTTTAGAAACCTTGGCTAATTGGAGAGGCTGAGAGCTTCCTTGGATGGCTCTGTCTGTTCTCAGACTTACTTCACTTAGCATGGTGTCCTCAAGTTCTATCTATATTGTCACAAATGGCAAGATTTCCTTCTTTTTATGGCTGAATTATATTCCACTGCTATGTATACCACATTTACTCGATCCACTCATCTATCAAAGGACATAGGGCATTCAGGTGGTTTCTACATCTTGGCCACTGTTACTAATACCACAGTGAACATGGGTCCTCAGGTAGCACTTGCAGATGCTGATTTTATTTCCTTCAGCTATATACCTCGGGGTGGGATTGCTGGATCATATCGTCATTGTAATTTTAACTTTTTGAGGAACTTCCATACTGTTTCCCATAATGGCTGTACCAAGGAGATAGGTCTTCTTCAACACTTCTCCAAGATGAGTTACACATAGGATGGTCCATGAATAAAGGAACAAAACCTGAGATTCATGAGCATCCCTCCACACCCATCTTAAGTGTCTCTTTCTCTATAAAACTTCGCCCTTCCTCTTTTATCTAAAGAGAGATTACCCTGTCAGTTAGCAATAGTTACTTCGATGTACCACAGAAAACCGGATGATTCCTGATCCTGGCTGCCAATCACAATCACCTGGCTAACTATTTTAAAAATACAGATTCCTAGGGCTCTGTCCCAGAGATTCTAACTCAGTAAGTCTGAGATGGTGTTACTAAGCCATCCAGATAATTCTGATGTGTTGCCAGAGGCAGAGTCCTCTTTTCTTTGTGCCCCGGAAGGTGGCTTCCCTGTAGAGCATTTAAGGAAGCTCCAAGAGCTTGCTCATGTGCCTGGCCCGTGAAACCCTGGAGGGTGGGGACTGTCTTTTCTTTTAGCATTTTGTCCGTGGCCCAGTGTCTGAGTGCCTGGGTCATAGTAGGCGTTGTTAATTATTTTTTACATTGTTTAAACAAATTAAATGTATAATGCATCTCTATGGAGTGCTTCTGAGAACACAAGTACAAAGAAGTTAGTCTTATCTACTGAGCAACCCGTCTTAACTTTGAACTCAGGGACTGTGTGCTTTGGAAGTGACTAGTGAAGGATTTCTAATGAACTTGATGGTGAGTCACCTTGATAGTCCTGAGATTCATGAACAGGACTTCTTCTTTTTTTTTTTTAACAAAATAACATATGTATAAATAATTGTGATGCCAGTTATCAATGGTGATTCATAGAGTTTATTTGGAATAATGCATGTTAAATGCTTAGTGCAGTGCCAGGAACAAAATGATCTAACAAGAAATGTTAGGTGGTGATGCTAATGAAATGACAAGTATAATTATAAGAGAAAACCCTCCTTATTAAAAGCAACTTAGAACATAGAGAAAAATATAAGGAAAAAAACCACCCTTAATCTTGCCAGCAGAGTCAATAACCTTACAGTATAATTTCTTCTGTTTTTTTCCTAGCATCTATATTAACATGTGCTTTTAAAATGAATAAAGTGTATATTGATTAAAAGTATGTATTATATGTTTTTGAATGGCCAGTAAATACATGAAAAGATGCTCAACATCACTAATCATGAAGGAAATGCAAATCAAAATCCCAATGAGATACCATTTCATACCTATTAGGATGGCTACTCTCAAAAAACCAGGAAATCGCAAGTGTTGGTAAGGATGTGGAGAAATTGGAACCCAAGTTCTGTTGGTGGGAATATAAAATAGTACAGCTCCATGGACAGAGTAACGTAGTTCCTCAAAAACTTAAAAATGTTCCAGCAATTCCATTTCTGGGTATAAACCCAAAAGAATTGAAAGCAGAGTCTTAAAGAGATGTTTGTATACTGGAATAGTATGAATTATGTCCCCTGAAAATTCATATGTTGAAACTTGAATCCCCAGTATGATGGTGTTTGGAGATGGGCCCCTTGAGATTTAGATGAGATCATGAAGGAAGCCTCATAATGAGATTAGTGCCCTTACAAGGGACATTAGAGAGTTTGCACTCTCTCTATCCCTCTCTCCTTCTCCTTCTCTTTCTCCCTTTCTCTCTCTCTTTCCCTCTCTCCCTTTCTCTCTTTCTCTCTCTCCTCTCTCCCATATGAGGACACAGTGAGAAGATGGCCATCTGCAAGCCAGAAGGGCACTTTTATTAGAACCTTTGGGGCATCTGGGTAGCACAGTTGGTTAAGTATCCAACTCTTCATTTGGGCTCAGGTCATGATCTCAGGGTCATGAGATCAAGCCCTGCATTGGGCTCCATGCTGAGTGAGGAGTCTGCTTGAGATTCTCTCTCCCTCTCCGTCTGTCCCTACCCCTCCTCACACACTCTCTATCTCCCTCTCTCTCTAAATAAATAAAATCTTTAAAAACCTGACCAGGCTAGTACCTGGATCTGGGGCTTCCAACATCCAGAGCTATAAGAAAATAAATTTCTCTTGTGTAAGCCACTCACTCTATGGTATTTTGTTAAGGCAACCCAAGCTAACTAAGACATAAATCCATGTTCCTAGCAGCAGAAGCAACCCAAGTGCCCATCGACAGATGAAAGTGGTATATACATACAATGGAATATTACTATATCTTTAAAAAGAAAGAAATTCTGACATATGCTATGACATGGCTGAACTTTGAGAACATTATGCTAAATGAAATAATCCAGTCACAAAAACACAAATACTATGTGATTTCATGTATGTGAGGTAATTAGAGTCGTCAAAATTACAGGGACAGAAAATAAAATGATGGTTGCCAGAGGCTGAGGGAATGGGGAAGGGAGAGTTATTGTTTAATGGATACAGAATTGCTTTGGCTATTCAGGGTCTTGTATGGTTCCAATATAAATTTTAGGATTGTTTGTTCTAGTTCTGTAAAAAAGGCTGGTGGTATTTTGATAGGGATTGCATTAAATGTGTAGATTGCTTTGGGTAGTATAGACATTTTAACAGTATTTGTTCTTCCAATCCATGAGCATGGAATGTTTTTCCATTTCTTTGTGTGGTCTTCAGTTTCTTTCATAAGTGTTCTATAATTTTCAGAGTATAGATATTTCACTTCTTCAGTTAGACTTATTCCTAGGTATCTTACTTTTGGTGCAATTGCAAATGGGATCGATTCTTTGATTTCTTTTTCTGAAGCTTCAACCGAAATAGCCAAAGCAATTCTGAAAAAGAGAAACAAAACTGGAGGCATTATGATCCCAGATTTCAAATTATATTAAAAAGCTGTAGTCATTAAGACAGTATGGTATTGGCACAAAAACAGACACATAGATCAATGGGACAGAATAGAGAGCCCAGAAATCGACCCTCAACTCTATGGTCAACTAATCTTCGACAAAGCAGGAAAAAATGTACAATGGAAAAAAGACAGTCTCTTCAACAAATGGTGTTGTGAAAATGGACAGCCACATGCAGAAGAAAGAAACTGAACCATTTCCTTACACCACATACAAAAATAGACTCAAAATGGATGAAAGACCTGAATGTGAGACAGGAATCCATCAAAATACTAGAAAACACAAGTAGCAACCTCTTTGATCTTGGCCATAGCAACTTCTTACTAGACACATCACCACAGGCAAGGGAAACAAAAGCAAAAATAAACTATTGGGACTTCATCAAGATTAAAAGTTTCTGCACAGCAAAGGAAACAACAAAACTAAAAGGAAACCTATGGAATGGGAGAAGATATATGCAAATGACATATCTGATAAAGGGTTAGTATCCAAAATCTACAAAGAACTTATCAACTCAACACCCAAAAAATAACCTAGTTAAGAAATAAGCAGAAGACATGAATAGACACTTTTCCAAAAGATGGCTAATAGACACATGAAAAGATGTTCAACATCACTCATCATCAGGGAAATACAAATCAAAACCATGATGAGATACCATCTCACACCTGTCAGGATGGTTAAAATTAATGACACAAGAAACAACAGGTGTTGGTGAGGATGCAGAGAAAGAGGAACCCTCTAGCTCTGTTGGTGAGAATGCAAACTGGTGCAGCCACTCTGAAAAACAGTATGGGGGTTCCTCAAAAAGTTAAAAATAGAGTTACCCTATGAGCCAGGAATTGCACTTCTAGGTATTTATGGAAAGGAAACAAAAATGTAGGTTCAAAGGGATATATGTACCCCGATGTTTGCAGCAGCATTATCAACAATAGCCAAACTATGGAGAGAGCCCAAATGTCCATCAACTGATGAATGGATAAAGAAGATGTGGTGTACACACACACACACACGCACACACACACACACGCGCGCGCACGCGCACATGCAGTGGAATATTACTCAGCCATCAAAAAGAATGAAATCTTGCCATTTGCAATGATATGGATGGACCTAGAATGTATTATGCTAAGTGAAAAAGAGAAAAGACAAATACCATATAATCTCACTCATACGTGGAATTTAAGAAAGAAAACGTGAACATGTGGGAAGGGGGAAAAGCAAAGAAAAAAAAAGGAGAAAGGGAGACAAACCATAAGAGACTCTTAACCATAGAGAACAAACTGAGGATTTCTGGAGGGAGGGAGGTTGGGGATGGGCTAGATGGGTAACGGGAATTAAATAGGACACTTGTGATGAGCCCTCGGTGTTGTATATAAGTGATGAATTTCCGAATTCTGTTCCAGAAACCAATATTGCACTGTATGTTAACTACCTAAATTTAAATTTAAAATAATAATAATAATGATAATGATAATAATGAAAAATTATGGATACAGAGGTTCAGTTTTTATGAGGTGAAAAGAGTTCTGGGAGATGGATGGTGGTTATGGTTATGAAGCAATTTGGATGCAGTTAATACTACTAAACATACTTAAAAATGGTTGGGACCACATGGATGGCTCAGTCAGTTAAGTGTCTGCCTTCGGCTCAGTTCATGATCTGGGGATCATGGGATCGAGCCCTGAGTCTGCTTCTCCTTCTTCCTCTTCCCCTGCTCGTGCTCTTTCTCTCTCTTTCAAATAAATAAATAAAATCTTAAAAAAAAGGTTAAGATGATAAATTTCATATCATGTGTATTTTACCACCATCAAAAAATTTAAAAGGTATATATGTTTTTAAATATTTTAAGCTTCTATTTTCAATGCATTAAATATTTTAAACATATATAATGTCACATATTATTATATACAATCTTATATTACACATAATATAAATAAAAGATATACATTTAGAAATAAGTAGATCTAGCTTTGTATCAAGCATCTCTGTTCCCTGAGATGGCTCCTTATCCTTCATACCATTTTACCAGCTTCACTGGTTTGGGGCCCATTGACCTCAGCTCCCCTTCGTCTGTGTAGAGAACCCTGCCCACCACTCTGCAAGGCCAGCCTGGGGTGGTAAGTCTGAACTGTTTTCACAGTGATGATAATTGGTATGACCAGGAGCTCGAACAGTCTGGTCCTGTTGAGGGGCTCTGCTGAGCTGTGGGTCACTATATTGCCAACCAGGGGGACATTTTTTCCCCTCAAGCTGTGACCATGTTCATTACCATCCCTCCCTTCTGCTGCCATTTGGAAAAATGACATGTGGCCGTAGCTTTGTTGCCGCACGTTAAGCCTCATCTCACAATGGGCACTTGGTCTGGCACTATCCTGGGCATTTGAAAGTGACATTGCCATTTCATACAAGCTGAGACCCATGAATCATGTCCAGCCAAAGGTAAAAATTTACATTTCAATGATCAGCAAGTTTTAGTACGTTTAAGAAACTGGCCGGAGATGCTCAGCCCCCATACATAGGTTTTGTTAATGAATCTGGCAGAGAGGAGCTGCATTCCTAGGCTAAGTATTAGAACAAAAAGGACCTGTGTAATGAATTACTGAGAAATTTTTCAAAATGTGACTTAAAAAGCCTCTTGCCAGAGAGCTCAATTCTCTGAGTCGTGAATTAGATAATGGACTTTTATAAACCCACAGAGGGAAGCCCTCTGAGGATTTATGTGGGTGAGGAGAGAATGTATGCCCAGAGCTGCCACCTTCTCCCAAATGCCCCTGCACAAGGCAGAGGCTCAGGGATCTTGCCCATAAATGCCAAGGCCAACTGTACCAGCAGCAAGGGTGGGGCCGGCCGTGCTCCCCTGAGCACTTGCCCTGGCTCGCAGCCTCAGATCCCAGCAGAACGCAGTGGGCTGCCACGCTGGCCCCACCACCGGGGAAGAACGAATGGTCAGGAGCACGGGGAGGACCTCCTCCCTGGCGCCATCACCTTCCCCAGTACGTGGTCCCTGCCCCCACTCCCCAGCCCTAATTCAAATGACGAGACTTGAGCCTCGCATGAGACTAGGCCTTCTAGTTCCTAAGCAGAGGGGGTGTTTGAAGATGAGCCCACAGAGCCAAAACCTGTGTCACACAGCAGGGACCCAGTCCCTTTCTCAAGCAGAGCTCTGAGAATGAAGGAGGTAGTGACCAATGAAGAAGGTCTCGGACTGTGATCGTAGAGCTCCACGATGTCTTCTCATCAAGCCTTCCTTTAAGTCGAGGACTCTTGCGAGCGCACGGAGCTATTTAAAGCATTTTCTCTCTTTTTTTTCCTTCACCTAAATGTTCTCTGGTACAAGGGATGCAAACTCTGTTTCTATCCCCACAGGGAACCTTGCTTTGCTTAACTTTGATTATGTCTCAGGCTAGCTGTCTGTTTTGACCGGAGTAGAGCAGATTTGACTCTGCCTTGTGCCCACTGCCCACTCTGACTGCATGTGCCCTTGGACCACAAGCTTGGAGGTCTGGCCTGGCTCCTGATAATCACTTGGGCATGAGAACAACCTGGGTGTGACATCTGTCGGCCCAATGATGGCCAAGATAATCTGGCAACACCTACCCTTTCTGATTCCCAATAGGTTCCGAAAACTATTTTGCCGTCTCATATATGACGAGTGGTCACAGAAGCCACAAAAGGTTTCCTCTATAACCTAAGTTTACATGCCTTTTGAGAGGGAAATAAACACATAAGGTGCAAGAGGGTTTTCCTTAGATTAGAGCCAGAAAGATACAGTGGGTGAGAATGCCCTGAAGTAGTACATCAAACCACCCCAGTATACAAATTTATAAAAGGACAAAATCCCTTCCTAGGTAGTACTGGGCCTGGAAATGTCATTATTCTGGGGGTAAAAACCCCCCATGTTTCTAATTCCAAAAGTTCTCACTGTTATCTCTCCAATAACTCCAAAGTTCAATAAAATGTAGACCTCACGTCACTCCTGTGAGCTAGAAAGGCAAATGGATATTAACAAGAGTTTTTGTGGCTCCTGGAGGTGTAGGCAGAAGCTGGTTGGCTTGTTTGGTTAGAACACTGCAGGGAGCCAACCAAGTTCACATAATCAGATGGCCCCACCCCGCATTCTTCCCATTTGTGGCCATACTTGTGGTATGGTACTTGTTTGGTGTATGGTGTCATTGGTAGGTGACTGTTTTTCATTCCTCCTCTTTTTTTTTTTTAAGATTTATTTACTTTAGAGAGAGAGAGCATGGTAGGGAGGAGCAGAGGGAAAGGGAGAGAGAGTCTTAAGCAGACTCCACACTGAGCAAAGAGCCGGACTTGATCCCAGGATCCCAAGATCATGACCTGAGCTGAAACCAAGAATCGGATGCTTAACCATTTGCCCAGCCAGGCACCCCGTGTCATTCCTTCTTTAATTCAGTAAGTCTGTACAGCATACAATGCCTAGCACTATAGTAGGTGCTTTAAGATACAAAAAAATAAGAGCAAGTTTACAAACTAGTTGAGAATTGCCTCAAATTTATCTTTTTCCTCCTCACTGTAAGGCTCTGGCAGCTAACTTTAACCAGAAAACTCAGCTCCAGGTCTCTCAGCCATTGTAATTCCAGTTCCAAGATATAAGCACTTCCACACCCAACAGTCACTGTAATCTGGGGTTCACCTGGTAGTCGCACACCCCAGATCAAAGCCACACCCCACCCGCCTCTCCATAATTGTGCTATTATTGCATTTGTTTCTTGATTTATACCTGAGGTTCCCTGCTGGTGGTGAGGGTTTTGTTATTGTTGTTGTTGCTGTTGTTGTGGTGGTGGTAATGTTAAACCACTTGTCTGAGTTCACCTAGCTTTTGCTAGTACCTATTCTGGCGGGAAGAACACCGATCTCTCAGTAACCACTGTCGCTCTGTGGAGCCCTGTCCCACACCTGAGACTTGGACATGGTCACCTCTTGACTTGCATACCGTTGGTCGTCTTATGCTGCTTACCACATCAGGAGCACATAGCTATTGATGCCATTTGGTCAAGGCTGAGGGCACCATTTCCATTTGGATGACTGGCCAGAAATCCTTCTTGATCCACCCTTGCTTCTACCATGTCCTGGCCTCCTCTGTCTGCCTGGCTCCCATTGAAGCCCCTGTATGAACTGGAGCTGAAACTCCAGAAATATGAAAATCTGTGATAGACAAACTCTGCTGGATGGTAGAGTTTCCATGCCACTTGTCAGAACCATTCCTTTCACATCGTGATAGCGTCCAGGATCATGATCTCTCAAAGCACTTCCTAAATCAGGGCGGTTTCACTCTCTACCTTGTTATCCTCCAAATCATTTAAACCTAGCTCTTCTAGATTGAGCTTAAGCAAAGAATTATAAAGTCCCCATTTCTGCACAGCCTCCGTCTTCTCAATCATGCCTCTGTAGGTTGAAAAGCCCAAAGTCTGGAAGAGACATTAGAAGGGAAGTAACCTGTATAAGTATTAGGGGCACCTCGGTGGCTCAGATGGTTAAGCTTCTGCTTTCAGCTCAGGTCATGATCCCAAGGTCCTGGAATCGAGTCCTGCATCAGTCCCTGCTCAATGGGGAGGCTGCTTCTCCCTCTCTCCCTACCTCTCCCCCTGCTTGTACTCTCTCTCTCTCTCAAATTAATAAATAAAATATTTAAAAAAAATAAGTATTAGCTGTACTACAGGTTAGTAGAATAGAATCAGCTATGAAATACAGTAAGATGAAAAGTCTAAGACCTGGACAGCATCCAAAGATGTTGAAAATAACACAATATTTATCCTTCTTATTCTTAGAGTTGTTGAATTGCCCTGTAAATAGTATCTGATGTCTTTCCTTTTGAAGTATCCTCTTTTCTGGTGATAAAATCCGTCTTCTTTCTTTCTCATTCTCTTCTTATGGTCTGTTCATGCAGTATCCCTGGTGGTAAGACCTTGCTAATCAGAACACTTTGTCCCCCAACTATGGATTCATTCATAGGTGAGCACATGTCTTAAGCCAGAAAAATTAGAGGCAGTCCATTTGGGGATAGTACGGCTAACATTAAAGACCATGGGAACCCTTAACTGCCAGGAACTGTTTTGTCCACCATACAGAGAAATCCTGCCACCACAGAGGAGAGCAGGCCCTAAAATGTCAAGAAACAGATTTCTGATGACTGCTTGGCCCAAGCCATACCAGAAGCTGGCAGACCTATGTCCCATGGACTATTTGGTGGCATGAACAAAGAAATGATGCTTTTGCTAAGGTAGCTTGAATGAAATTTCTCTCATTTTAAATCAAAGCATTCCTGACAAGTATCTACCTTATCTTTAGGATGGTGAGGCTGGAGTCTGGACACAGTGGAAGTTATGAGGAAGCAAGTGGTGGGTGTCCGTGTATCCAGCAACCAGAGAATGCATTTGCAGTAAGTAACACATAAGGCATTTCACAGTAACTAATGGGGTCTAGCTTTAAAAGTATTTCTCCTTTTTCATTGGGAATTTGACATTTGAAAATAAAAGATCTGTTATACTGTAGAGGTCCAGATAGTTATGACATATAAACCACAGTTTTCGAACATGCTGGCCAAAGTCATTGGAAATCGCTGCATGATCGAGCAAACTTGAGGGAAACCCAACAGCTTTTCAGGCGTGAAACTAGAGTGGAATGAATCAAATGACAAATCTCTCTACCCTTCCACTTTGTCATGAAAATACTAAGTGCTAAACCTTATCATGAAAATGAGCATGTCATGATATGTAATTTATATTGGGATGGAATAATTTTCAGGCACTATGAATTGATTCCATAGGACAAGAAAAGCTAAAGTAACAGTGGTTTGAACAGAACAGAGCTTATGTCTATCTCAAATGAAAGAAGTCTGAAAGCAAAGAGGCCAGACCTTCTCTGGGTCTCTCCTAAGTCATCAAAGACCCAAGGCACCTCCCAGCTCTCTGCTTGCCTTCCCTCATGCTCTGAGATGGCATCTCCAGCCATCGTATCCTTGCTCCAGGCAGCTATGTGGATATATGGACGAAGAACATACCCCTCCTTTAAAGAGGCTGCTCAGAAGTCACAGGGACCTCTCTGACCAAAACTCAGTCACATGGTCTCTCTTCCCAACTTCTACGGCCTGGTGAAAGTGTTCTTTCAATCTGGCGACAATATGCCCAGCCAAAGACCAGGGGTGACATTACTTAGGAAGAGGGGTAGAGTGGATTTGGGGAGAGGAGCAGTGGAAAAGAGTGGGGTGGGTATTCACGGATCTTTCATCTTTCAAGGCTCAAAGGTTACCTGTGCTACTTAAACTTGGTATGTCTGAAAGGAAGCTGTTGAATTGTTCATGATGATGGATATTTGGGCTCTTACTTTTTGGAAAAACTTTGTGTTCTACCTTTCTCTGCCTTGTCTTTTATAAAAATCAGGTCCCCAAAATGCACACACAGAAACTAGATGTTTCCATTACTCATGGATTTTTATTCATCGCATGAGCTAGGTCACTCATATTTCTGCTGATGATAGGTTTAAGTCAAGACTTTAATGATAAACATAAAGTATGAGTATGTTATTTCCTTTCTGACTATGCATATTTTCTAGTTCTTCCCTCTTGGCCCCACTCTCCAAAAGACTTCAAAGAATCTTCATTTGGTTTAAACATTTGGATGATGGCAGAAAAGGACTAATACCATTTGGAAGAGGTAGACTTAAAAGTCTTTCTCAATTATCCATTGTTTATCAAGCACCGCCACCACCTCTTTACCCCCTCTAGCCTTCCAAAATCTCCAAGGCACTCTACAGGGAAAAAAGTCTCTTCATGGAACTATGTGTGGATTCTGATAGGCGACTGTTTGTCTGGCTGCTGATTGGTGAAAGAAGGATCAAAGAGTTTAAATAGAGACCTCCAGTCAAGATGTCACAGTAGGTTTTTGTATATGATCATACCTTAGTAGAGTGTTTTAAAAAATCCAAAGAAATATAAACAACATGGTAGTCTGATACTCAACATTATCCACTTAAAAAAAAATACAGGAATGTGTTATGTATAAAAAAATTTCCAATATCTCAAATATATAGGAAAGATAAATACAAGAATGAGAAAAATACATAAGCCCAGTTTTAAAAATTGGTAATTTTATATCATTATTTTTCTCTTTCAGTGACCCCCCCAAATTTATCTTAATATGGTATTCTTATTTAAAAATCTTATACTTAGGGATGTCTGGGTGGCTCAGTCAGTTAAGCATCTGCCTTCAGCTCAGGTCATGATCTCAGGGTCCTGGGATTGAGCCCCACATCAGGCTCCTTGTTCAAGGGGGGAACTTACTTCTCCCGCTGCCTCCTGCTCCCCCTGCTTGTGCACTCTCTCTCTCTCTCTCTCTGACAGATAAATAAATAAAAAATTTAAAAAAGAAATAAAATTAAAATCTTATATTTATTACTCCATTATACTTTGCAACCCAGAAATGCATATACATAGAAATTTAATTTTTTAATTCCCCGTGAAAAAGTCTGTAAATGACAAAATATCTTCTGGATTGGTTATAAATTTTAGCAATATCAAATTAGTAAAAAATAGCCAGCATGTGTTACAAAGTTTGGCAATCAAATTAAAATGTCAAATTTTATAGGAATTTTATCTCAATATGGATAGGGATTTTAAAATTTTCAATTTATTCATGTATCAGTAGATAGATATATTTATTGCTTAAATAAGTTAGGGTTTTGCATCAATTCCATTGCTATTATTGCTCTTACTACTGTGAGCTGAGGAATAATATTAGCATGGTATAGCCAGTATCCACACAACCTCTGGGGTGAATCTACTTGAATTTAAGTCCCACCTCTATGACTTACTGCTCTGTGATCTTGGATGAATAGTCAACCTCTCTGGGATTCCTCTTTCATCGATAAATTGGCTGTCATAGTAAAACTTACCTTACAAGGCTGTTGTGAATATTGAATGAGTGTGTATAAAGTGCATAAACCTATCCCTGTCATATAACAAATATCTGTAAGTATTTAAGCAAAATGCTTAATAAATAGCTGAAATAGAAAGAGTTTTGCTATAGCATAGTTCCAAACTGCATTCATTCCTCTGAGCTATTAGGGAAAAAACAAATCATGTGATGATCTATTTTCCAAAATTATTTCTAATAATATATCAGGTGACAATTCCTCCTTCATTTCTATAAACAGAAAGAATTGGAAATTATCTGATTTGAGGAGGGAGTTGTGACTCCATCATCTGAATCATTTACCCTTTCAGTGTCTGCACTGATATCTCTAACTTGCCTTTGCTTGGTGACCCCAAGGTTTTTATAATCCTGGGCATCACAGTAGAGCTCTACATGGAAAATCAGTAGGGCCTCTTTCTTCCAGCAGCAAAGGCAGACTATGAAATGGATTATTTATCTAAAGGCAAGATCCCGAGATGGGTCATAGATAGGAGCGCCCCTGAAACTCAGTGGTGGTGTGCCGGGGACGTCTTGGGACTTCGGCAGCTGCGGCCCTGTTGCAGGTCTCTGATGAGTAGCAGGCCTGGGACTGGTGGCGGCAGCCTGGGGTCCAGTTCCTTCTACCCCCAGGGATGCGGTAGGACTAACCTAGCTTCTCAGTGGCCTGGAGAGTTTAGGTGTCAACAGTTAGCCTACAGTTTGGAGGAGGAGGAGTCACAACAAGAAGCCAGTTTTTCCAGAACCGGTAAGATAAGTGTACAAAGAGATCCAGAAGCAGGAATTGCCGAGACTTACCCCCTCAGTCGATCCAGTCAAAGGCCCTCAATGCTTTCTCATGAGGGGATTTTTTTCTCATGCTCTTCCTCTTAGCTGTAGGAAATTCGCTCTTGTTTGTTAGCAGAAATGCTGCTTGCTTTAGGCCTGGGGGCTCAGCAAAGGCCTCAGCTCACAGGGTAGAGCAGCCTGGCAGTCAGTAACCGTGGGAACTTGGGGAGAAGGGTCAGGTGGGCCTGACATTGGACAGTACCGTCTCGGTGAGGCATCTGGCAAGGCACTTGGGTTTCCAGTGTTACTGTGCACGGTGACTCCAAACCCGGAAAAAAAATCCTGGCTATGGCAGAGAATTCTTTAGCCTGAACTGGGTTCACATCAGAGACAATACTTTCCCTCCTTCACCTACTAATATAAATTATGAACCTCCCATATGTATTGCTTGGAAACAGGATTTGTACTGTTTTCCTTCCCATGATTTTTACCGCTACGAGTGAATGCAGTGCAATAGCCAGTGATTTTTTAAATTACCAGTTACTAAAAAAATTCCAGATCACAGCTGGCTAGGAGATGCTCCTGTGATTTCCTGAGGTGTGGGTGGATGTGGTGGCGTGCACGCACACTCAGCCCGGGCCGCAAGGGCCCAGCCAAACACCACCAGCCACACCAGACTTTTGTGGTACATCTCCTGATCTGGCCTGCTCACAGGTTATTCTGTTTTGCTTCCCTCTTTCTGGGGGGTCTGGGAGGGAAGAAGTACTTGGAGAACCAAGACATTTGTTGAAATTCCATGTGGTTGTTTGAGGCTATGTGAAGCCCAAGATGCTTTATACAATTTAATAAAGGCGTTCTGTAAGCAACAGCTAGGGTGTCAAGAACTGGTAGACACTCCCAAAGAAAGAAAGCATGGGAAAAGATAAAAGGAAAAAAAAAAGTTAGGCTTCAGAAGACCCTTGGAGATTATTTATAGAAACGTCCTCAGACAATGAGAACTGACAAAATTATTTTCCAATGTTAGATGGTCTGGTATCACCAAGGGAACTTTCCATCTGATTAAAAATAATTATTGCTGGCATTAAATCCAGTTGGAATCACCCCGCATGATTTATCTTCTATGTCATGCTGCTACCATATGCCCGACATTGTGGAGCAGAAACATTCTCTTTCATTCTGATAAATAGTACTTTGTAAATATTTAGAGACGGAAGCGCTGGATCGCTGAGCCGTTCTGACAGGGAACATGTGCAAACGAGCCGGTTACTCATGTTCCTGACAGAGATTTGTTTGAGGGGTAGGGCCCCAAAGCATTCCTGGAGCCAGGTATGCCTTTCCCAGAAGTCTTGTTCACAAATGACAGTTAGTGGAGCCGCGTGGCTGGGCTCTTCAGCGTGAGCTGTGCTTTCCAAAAGTGCACACACACTTCGGAGTAAGACAGCCTGCTGTCTGGCTGGTGCTGTATCCGTTGATAAACCTCCATAGTTATTACACTGGCTTTTTCTGGAACACTTGATTCAAGGAAGAAATCATACTTACTGTGACCTTATTTGGAGAAAAGGACTTTATAGAGGTAATTCAGTGAAAATAAGGGTCAGTAGGGTGGGCCTAATCCACCATGACTGGTGTCCTTATAAAAGGGGGAAATTTGGGCACAGAGACAAGCATAGAGGGAAGACAATGTGAAAATAATAGGAGATTGTCACCTACGAGCCCAGAAAAAAGGCCTAAAACAGCTTTTCCCCTCACAGCCCTTAGAAGGAACCAACCCAGCCAATGTCTTGATTTGGGATTTCTGGTCTCCAAAATTGTGAGATAATGAATTTCTGTTGGTGAAACCACCCAGTCTGTGATTCTTTGTTACAGCAGCCTTAGCTAACTAATACAGAAAGAAATAGTACCCAATGCTCTTTGGGGGATTTCTGTTTGGGGAATTTGAGTTCCCTAAAAGAGAGGGACTTCTGCTTTACTCTCCAGGTAGGAGCTGGTTGGAGGAATCCCTGTTCCTCTCTCCCCTCCTGTGAGGAGGAGTAGCTCATGGAATCACTGACATTGGGACACAGGTCACTGACTGTGGGCCCAGCCTTTTGCACCTTGTTCTCTCTGAGACTGTCACACCCTCAAATTCAGCCTCCTCTCCATCCATTCTGCTTCCTTGCACCAAACTGTCCAAGCCAAGCCGCACAAGCCCTGTGGTTGGGTAACCCCCATCCTCCCGGGCTTTACTCGGGCTCCATTTGAATGGAACGCAACAGAAGTTCATCAGTCTCATGCCCAAGTTGGCTCTCTATCTCGCTTCTGAAGTAACAATGCTAGTAGTTTAATATCTGTTGTCTTCATCCCTTATGAGAATACTCTGTTGTCCAGGATCGTAGCACCTGGAATAAACTCCTTAGAGTTTACCTGATATAAATATTAGTTTGTGGGGTGTGCTTGACTCTTCTAAGGTGTAGAATTAGACCATGATATTCATCCTGATAGTTTGTGTATGGGTGTGCCTCCCCTCAAAATTGGAACTGTTAGAAAAACATAAATAGTAGTGATTTCAACATTTAGTTACCATTGGACTCAAGTTGGAAATTTCTGTTCATGCGATTTATGGACATCTAACTTGTCCCCCAAATGAGGAAACTTCCCAGATCAGCATTTCTCTGTAATTGTAATGTTTCAATAAACCCATAGAAAATCATTCTCTAACTATGTCCAGATAATTTCCAATGCACTTTTTAAAAAAGGAATAGCTGGTCTGCCCCATTCTGCCCCCCATTCTGAATTCTGTAGCTTTAAATTTAACATCTATCAGGAGCAAGGATGAATCTCTCAGGACATATGTCTTACCTGTTCATTGTTAAAAATCCTTTATCCATCTTGAATACATCTCCCCAAATATTTACCATGTGTTATTTATCAGGGTGAAAGAGGTTTTTCTACTCAGCAAAGTCAGGGTCTAGTAGCTCTGTGATACAGAAAATGAATTGTGCAGAAAATAATGTCAATTGTCATTAGAAACAAAGAGCAAGAGGAAGAAAAAGAAGAAAAATGTAGGGCAAGTGAGCAAATTCACTGTTGTTCAGGTGCCCAGAAAAGAGGAGCTGTAAGGAGTTAGAGAGCCTCCTTTCCTTGTCCTGGAATGGATGGACCAGAGCCCCGCCACGCAGTCGGACAGGGGTGGGGGTGAGGTGGAAGGAGGGAGTGTGGGGAGAAGGAGAAGGAGATCAGGAGTGGATGCTAGCAAAGTGTGGAGACACAGAGAAAAAGAAGTAAAGTATGTGTCTGCATATATTTTCTCCTGATTGAACATGCACAGTTAAATTAAATACTAGGGCTTTCCTAAAGACTCACCAATTCGTGTAGTTAAATAGTAGACAATGGTATTTTAAAATAACATT
Source organism: Ailurus styani (assembly GCA_002007465.1). Lineage (NCBI taxonomy): Eukaryota > Metazoa > Chordata > Mammalia > Carnivora > Ailuridae > Ailurus > Ailurus styani. The sequence continues at coordinate 1,238,812 of LNAC01000145.1, read as the reverse complement.
TATGTAGGATATAAGTCCATAGTTCTTTATCCTTCTTTAAATAAAAACCACTTTACATAGAAGAATTTGGGTTTGCAAGTGATGCACACAGCTGGTCCAGGTTAACATGTCTCTAATGGAAACAATGGCTGGTTTGGAAAAGAGCAGATTCAGCATTTTTTGCTAACTGGTGAGGAGGAAAAGGTGTTTAACTCTGAGTAGCAAAAACAATACATGCCCAAGGACTGAAGCCCACAGTTGTTACTAAAGGATGGGTATGTAATTCATTTCTGATCCATGGGATGCATTTTCTCTTTTGACTGTGGTGGACATGACAGGGGCAGAGGAATACTGGAAGAGCCCATGTTCATCCAGACTCCTAAGGAATATGGCGCTGCAAGATGTGGAAATGGAGTGTCCCATCCATGACACTCCAGAGTACAGCTCAAGGGGGTCATGGGTTGATGCATGATGATTATGATAGATTAAACCTGAAGCTTCAGCTTAAATGAGTCTAATACATATTGAGAAGAGCTGGAGACTCTTTAGAGACAGATAAAGCTTGCTTAGAGCTTGAGTTCTTGCTTAGAGCTTGGGTGCCACCTCAAAGATATGGTTATTAACCTTGTGCCTTTAGTGCTTTTTAGAGAAGTACCTAAAGTATCCTGTCTCTGAGGAACGGTGTATCTCATCTTTATGTTTTTGTAAACACCTTTGGAATGTTGCCCACTGCCTCCTTTCTTTTCTCAATTTTATTCAATCTTCAAGGATTCTGTAAAATCTCATCTTTTCCCATGAAATTTCTTGGAATGCCCAGGCAGTGGTGATTTTAATGTAATCCCATCAAACTTAGTGTATGTCTTGCCCATAGCTGGTATGAATTTTGCTTCACTACCACACTGGGTTGACCAAAAAATCTGAGTAATGAGTTCATCCCAAACATTAAATTAGATGACATGGAATTCCACTGGCCAGGATGACAAAAAAAATCAATCTCAGTTCTTATTGGGATTTGCCACCCCACCCCATTACTCAAAGGCCCCATGGGTCTTACAGAATCCAGCGTAGTCTGCCTTTTGTCCTTATTTGGTACTTCTGAGATGTTCCTTGTCCCACTCAGTTCTGCCTTTCTTGCCACTTGGGGCATGGAGGCCTCTGAAGAGGCTGGAAGATCTACAACACAGGGCATGGCCTTCCCTTAAGAACAGCACTCTACCATTCTCCTCTTAGTTTTGTCTACCTCCATAGGATGCTAAGAAGGTTAAGTCTTGAAAACCCTGGGATTTGAAAAGCTCAGTCCCAAGCTACTCTCAAGGAATCATGTACCCTGGCTCCCTGGCTCATTTCTACCTCTACCCCTCCAAATATTTCCTAGTAAACTCTGCCCCACTCCCTGGCAAATCCCATGTTCCTGTCTTTAAGTGAGCCTTTAGAAATACGTCTTGAGGATGGGGTTTTCGGGGCAAGGTTGTTGATACCAGTCAGTTCTCTCTTACTTACTCACCCAGTTATACTCTCATTTGGCATTCACTATATAGAGCTTTATAATCATTACTTGTTACTTTTTTCAAGTTCAGTGTCTCACCTACACAACTAAATTATAAATTTCTGCCAACATTGACCATACATCAAAAGTCTTTATAATCCTTACAGTGCCAGGTATACAATGATTTATTTTTATTAATAGATGAAGAAACACAGTTGGCTGGGTGTTTTGTTTTTTCCTATCCATTTTCTCTTTGCTGAAACTGGTAGGTTTTCTTGTAGGGCCTTTTTTAAAGGTGAAAGAAATTCACTATAACCACTAAATGCAATTTATAGTTTAGGACCTTGTTCAAACATCATCCCTTCAATATAGCCTTCCCTAGTTCTCTAAATAAGAGTAATTATTTTTTTCCTATAAATTTATAAAATATTTTAACCCATTCTCTCCTTTTCTTGGTCTAGATTTCTGGATATTGAGAAAATTGTGCATGGGGTGGCTAAGGGTTCAGATTCTGAAACCAAATCACTTGGGTCCAAAATCTAGGTATGTTTCTTCTTAGGTTTGTGACTTTGGACAGGTTTTCTCATTTGGAAAATAATGGTAATAACAGTAGCTATCTCCTATTAAGTATTATGGGAGTTTATACACAGAAAGCACTTGGGACAGAGTGAGTATTCACTATGCCTTGGCCATTTATATATGCTGATTTGGCTCACAGTGTTTCAGCATTAATTTAGAAATCTCTAATCATAATAGTAATGTGATAATAACTTGGAGTAAATGGAAGGAAAAGAGATATATACTAATAAAAATGGATTTTTAAAATAAATCACTGATTGAACATACACAGTAATCAAAACTAAACTGATAAAATGTTTCCTCAATGAGGACCTCTGATGATCTGCTTTAAAGAAGGAAATTATCTGTAGTTAGCATATCCGTTTTTACAAATTGTGCTTCTAAAGTGTCTAAGTGTTGAAAATAATTTGCTCTACCCAGCCCTCAGGAGACTTAACAGCTTTATGTAATAATGTATGCTTGATACATGTACATTTTACGAAACAAATAATGGTGTGGTTTGACATCAAAAAAAAGAAGTTACCATATTATTTTAAATGAACCAAGTTAAGTAATGTCTGATGGATGACAAACACTAATTTGTCTCAAATCAATGAGACTTTCCAGCTTTGTGATCATTTATCTAAGTATACCAAGTACAAACAAATGCTTTTAGGAACTGAATTAGACCCAGTTTTTCAGAAGATAGTAGACATGTAGTTTAGGCTGAAGCTCTTTGAAAAACAAAAAACGAACAAACAAAAAAAACGTTGAGGTAGAGATTTGTTTTCAGGAGGTTTACTGGGGAGAGCTCTGAGGAACAATCCCTGGAAGGAAGTGAGGGGAGCTGAATTGGGCAGAGTGGGGAGATGAATTTTGATGAAGTTGCCACAGAGATCTGTTTTGATTCCTCAGGGAGCTCTCGAGCTAGGGTGGCCCTTTGTAATTACCCAAAATTGAGGCGAGTGTCTAGACTTCTGTATGACCATGACACACACGCACTGCCCAACCTGGGAAAGGAAGGGACAGTTAACACTGTGCAGTGTAGCTCCTGTCAGCTGTTGGCAATTCGCAGAGGGTAACTTAGCTGTGAGCCTTCATCAGCCAACACTCCAGAGAACCGAGGGAAGGAATGTCCAGATGCTGAAAGCAGGATCTGGGTGTAACATCACAGCGTCTAATACACCACACCAGAGAGACAACAAATCATATGACTTGGTTTTAAAGTTTATGAAGGAGATGACATAGACCCTACTGGTGGACCCTAATTTCAGTGCTGAACAAGTTACCTGTGTCTTCCTTACCCAGGGATCTCATGTGGAAATTGGAGATGCTCTGTGAGGAGTGGCCAAGATGGATCTTAGAAGAAAAGAGTCAACTAAATCTGCTTTAGAACATTCATAGACAGGCTCTTATCAAGGTTTATACTACTTTAATTAAACATACTCTCAAACCCTGGTTATTTTAGTTCTAGGGCCAAAGGAACAGCTCATCCATCCCTTGCCTATCGAATTTACTTTGATTCTCCATGGTCCAGAAGTAGGGGTGGGAGGGGGGTCAGTCTGGCAATTATGTGGATGATGAAATTCACAGAATATTCTTCATCACCATCAGATCTATAGTGAAAATGAGAAAAATGGAAGGATTCTGCCTCTATGCTGGGAACTTGTGCACATCTTACTCCCTCATGGTGTCATAATACAGTGCATTTATTTTAAACTTGATTAAAACCCAGGAGTAAACAATGCATATTAATTGATCCATGCATTTCAGTGAACAATAAATTTGAGGCCCTGGATTGATTTCTCTGAGCAAGCCAATAAAGTAAGTAGACCTTGCATTATTTATCACTCACTGGTCATCGAATGTAATGTTTAAGTCAACAGAACTGCTCTGCTTCCTGTGTTTCCTCAGGGAGAGTAGCAGGCTTATTTAGGGGAGATCAGGATACAGCATCAGAGCTTTTTACTCTTGAACCTTTCAAAATGCAACAAACGGGCCATCCAGAGCTTTCTGTTTTCTTTCTTGAGTGCACATGTGTAGAAGGAAAGACAGTTCATCTGTAACCTTAGAAAGAAGAGAATAGACCAAAATGAAACCCAAGTATATTTTTACCCATCAGATGAGTCATTTTTCCTGTGAGGTTGATGATCATTAATGAGTTTAATTAAGGAGTCAGCTGAAGTATTTATCTTGGAAAACGTGTATCCATGTGGTTTGCACTATTGGATTTTAGCTCTCTGCTGTGATGGCGCCCTTTCAAAACACCCTATTACTGGGAATTCTCGTTGGTGCTGTCTGCTTAGGTTGTGGTGCTGAGGACATATTTTACAGTGACAGTGGCGAGGTTTAGCCTGGCATTTAACTAACTGTGGGGCTAGAATTATTCTTGTTCATCTGAGTTTCCAACTTGGAATTTGTAAGATAAATGAGCCAGTTGCATCTATTCTCTAGCAATTAACTGGTAATTGGGGCATTTAATCAGAATACTGACTTGAAGGACTTGAGCCTGATTAGATGCTATTGGCATGAACAAAAGATTCAAGTCCTAGTTCATCTCATTCATGTGCTATATTCACACTTTACGTCCAGATCAAACCCAGATCCGAATAAATGAATACTGGTGAAAATGCTTTATGGAGGTTAAATAGATTTAGAAGCCAATCTTCTCCAAAATACTTCGGTTAATAATATTCTTCCTATAATTATTTGTTATTCATCTACTTGGTGCAAGAAATTCCTCCCAGGTATATAAACATGAGTAATATGGCTGTTGAATTCAAGAAGCCTTGGTTAGCCTAAGTTTCACTTGTATAAATCAAGATAAATAACTATTCCTCTGCGTCTTCTGTGAAAACCAGATAACCACCATACTTCATAATCCACACATTGAAGATGCAACAACAAGTTTCTGTGGTTTGCATCAAAATTACCAAGATTAACATACATATCAGTTAAAGTCAGTAGTTCAAGTCTCACTGTGTATTAGGATCACCTGGAATGTTGGGGCACCTGGGTGGCTCAGTCAGTTAAGTGTCTGACTCTTAGTTTCTGCTCAGGTCATGATCTCAGGGTTGTGAGATAGAGCCCTGTGTCAGACTCTGTGCTCAGTGGGATTCGGATTTTTCTCTCTCCCTCCCCCTCTACCCCTCCCTACCTAAAATTTAAAAAATAAAAAAGAATCACCTGGAATGTTTTCAAAAACAAAGATTTCTTGACCACACCCTGGACCTGTTAAATTAGAATATCGGGCCTTGGAATCTTTGCATCAATTTCTCAATTGGCTTAGGTGATTTTTAATGTGTTAATTAATAACTGTTGACATAGCAAAAAAAAATTTAACTTTCAGATTATAGATACAAAGTTAGAGCAAGAAGATAGAAGATCCTAAGAGTCTGCAGGGCCACAAGAAAAACAGGTGTGGGTGTGAAGGGGTGGAATGGGGTTGGGGGTTCAGGAGCCAGGGAGCCATCCTCTGGCCCATCTGAGTCTAGCCTTGCCATTGCCTCTCCACTCATGAATGCATGACCTTACTTGTCAGCAGAGAGCTGCAAGAGGATGGCCTCTGCTTTACATCTGCTTTCCAAAGCTCATACAAGTGTCATTTGAGGCCTCTTCACCTTTGCAGAATAGGAAGATACCATAAAAGGAGGGTGGAATGGGGTTGAGCTAAACAATCAAAGTATCCATCACAGGCATCCCTCAGAGATGGAACACATCCATTCTCTTGGTTTCAGCTGGTATCTAAATGATGATGCCACTAAAATCAATACCTGCAGCTAACACCTCTTCTCTGCAATTCAAATTTATATACCCAGAGGCCTCCCAGACAGCCCCACCTAGGTATTCTAGGTAATGCAGAGTCAACATATCCCCAGATGAACTCCTCTTGCTTGCTACACTGGCTCTTCTTCTCATGCACCGATTCCCAGTTGCTGAGAATGTCACCTTCATCCACCCAGGCAACCAGGCTGTATTCTATTTTTTTAAATTAACATGTAGTATATTGTTTGTTTCAGAGGTACAGGTCTGTGAATCATTATTCTTACACAATTCACAGCACTCACCACAACACATACCTCCCCAATGTCCATCACCCAGCCACCCTATCCCTCCCACCCCCCTCCTCTTCATCAACCCTCAGTTTGTTTCCTGAGATTAAGAGTCTCTTCTGGTTTGTCTCCCTCTCTGGTTTCATCTTGTTTCCATTTTCCCTCCTTTCCCCTACAATCCTCTGTCTTGTTTCTCAAATTGCTCATATCAGTGAGATCATATGATAATTGTTTTTCTCTGATTGACTAATTTCGCTTAGCATAATACCCTCTAGTTCCATCCACATTGTCGCAAATGGCAAGATTTTGGTTTTTTGATGGCTGCATAGTATTCCATTGTGTGTATATGTGTGTGTGTGTGTGTGTGTGTGTGTGTGTGTGTGTGTGTACACACCACATCTTTATCCATTCATCTGTTGATGGACATTTAGGCTCTTTCCATAGTTTGGCTATTGTGGACATTGCTGCTATAAACGTTGGGGTTGCACATACCCCTTCGGATCACTACATTTGTATCTTTGGGGTAAGATTTTCTGGGTCACAGAGCAACTCCATTTTCAACTTTTTGAGGAACCTCCACACTGTTTTCCAGAGTGGCTGAACCAGCCTGCATTTCCACCAACAGTGTAGGAGGGTTCCCCTTTCTCCACATCCTCGCCAACACCTGTCATTTCCTGACTGGTTAATTTTAGTTCTGACTGGTGTGAGGTGGTATCTCACTGTGGTTTTGATTTGTATTTCCCTGAGGCCGAGGGATATTGAGTACTTTTTCATGTGTCTGATGGCCATTTGGATGTGTACTTTGCAGAAATGTCTGTTCATGTCTTCTGCCCATTTCTTAATTGGATTATTTGTTCTTTGGCTGTTGAGTTTGATAAGTTCTCTATAGATTTTTTGGATACTGGCCCTTTATCTGACATGTCATTTGCAAATATCTTCTCCCATTCTGTCAGTTGTCTTTTGGTTTTGTTGACTGTTTGCTGTGCAAAAGCTTTTGATCTCGATGAAGTCCTAATTGTTCATTTTCGCCATTGCTTCCTTTGCCTTTGGTGATGTTTCTAGGAAGAAGTTGTTGAGGCTGAGGTTGAAGAGGTTGCTGACCTAGGCTGTATTCTTAAACTCTGCGCTAAGCTCCTTCCTTTGCCTCCTCTCCCATATCCAGTCTCCTAGGATTGTCTGTCTTCTGAGTCTTTCTCATTCATCCTGTCCTCCCCAGGCCTGCTACCACTGTTCTAGCTTAAACCGCCATCATTTCTGACCTAGATTTCTGCAACAGCTTCCTAATGGGTTTCCCTAGTGCCAGTCTTCAACCCTTCAAATCTGTATCCTCCATAAAGTTGGCATGATTGCATTAAACACAGACATGGTCACATCAACTCCCTGCTTGATGGTTCTTTATCACCTGTTGAGATGGCCTTAAAGTCTGCCTGCACATTAAAATTTATATAGAATGTATTATAAGACATATCTTGGGGCTCTTAAAAGTATTAATGCCTGAACCCCACTTAATCCCCAACTGGATCAGAATCTGTGGGGCTAGAGCTTGGGAATCAATATTTTTTTAAAAGCCCCCTAATTGGTTCTACTATGCACCTAGAACATGTTAGACCAAATTCTGTTCTGGCTATCTATTGCTACACAACAAAACTTTGTTGGCTTAAACAACCACCATTTTATTATACTCACAATTTCATGGAACACAAATTCAAAGAGGACTTACTGGGTCAATCTCTCACTCTACATCAACTGGGATCACTTTTTGGTATTTAAATGACAGATGGGCTGGTATGGAGGGCCCAAGATGGTGTCCCTGAAGTCAGAAAGGATGAGCTCCATGGGCACCATCGACCAGAGTGCCTACACATGGCTTTTTCAGTCTGACAGTCTCAGATGAGTTGGTCTTGTTACATGGGGACTACTTTCATGACCTTGCTGCCCAAAATGGGGTCCACAGACCAAGCAGTGGTGGCATCATCACCTGGAAGCTTGTTAGAGAATGAAGCATCTCTGACTCCCTACTCTAGTCCTTCTGAATCAGAATCCACTTCTTACCAGTGATCTTTGAGCATGCTCATGTTTGAGAAGCACTGATCTGTAGGGCAAACTGATATCCTTAACTTATTTGAGGTCTTCTTTCATCTGATACTTGCCATACCTCTGCATTGTTAAAATTGTCCATTCTTTCATGGACTTTCAGTGGGGCCACTGGGCGACACTCACTCCCCTGCACTTTATTTTCCATGTTTCTGCATGTTGCTCTCCCTGCCCATAATATCTTTCCTCCTTCCTCCTTCCACCAGACATTTAACACTCCTCCTTTCTACGGAGTGCAGTTATTGCTTCCAGCAGGATGCCTTGCCTGACCCCCCTACCCCCTACCGGAAACACACACACGTGACTTAGGGTGCAGTGCTCTCCACTGTGCAGACGTAGCTCCCGGGCAGATTGCTGTTGCTGCACTTGTGACATTGTGCTTAGATTTATAGCAAGTTTTCTGTTTCAGGTCAGAATTCTCCATGAGACCGTGAGCTCCTCATGGGCCAGACTTATGCCCTAACTCCGTCTCTTTCCCACCACTTAATAAATAAGAATAACAGTTGCTCAGCTAATGGTTACTAAGTGAAGAGTAATATTTATGAGTATATAATTATGACTGAAATTGTTCTCAGCAAATTTTTGGGCAGAAGCAGCCATGGAGCTTTTGAAACCTATCTTCCTGAGTGAGCATCATTGCTAGAGATTCTGACTGAAGAGACTTGAGTGGAAGCCAGACATTAGTATGTGGAAAAAAGGTCATGGGTGATTCTAAGCCACGATGAGGGTTTGAAACTATGGTTCTGGATATTATGATGAATAAAATATATGTTTTCCTTATATTTTGTGCTAACTTATCTCACTATTTAGTAGTTTTGTCCAAATGAGCAAGCAAAAAAATTTCAAGACACTTAAAATGCCAAATTGTGGGAGATTGTGATAATACTATTAATACATTTGTAATTCAAGTAGCTCTAGGTAAGTGAGTACAGATGTCATTAGAGCTGACCCCTAATATTTATACTAGACATTGGACATAAGGCAGAGTAATCCCTGAGACAAGGGAGTGAACCCTATGATCCACCTATTCCTTCCTGGAGTGTTTATAGGGTTCTGGAGGGAGAACCCAGGTCTCCCTGAGTTGAGGAAATAGAACTCAGAGTCTGGGGGATGCCAAGCACCTGATGTTTGCAGGGAGAACCCCAGGAAGGAAAAAGTTGCAGAGAAAGAGACCTCTGAAGATCTAAAGAGGGACGTCTCAAGCCTTCACCTGATTGCTGATTAGCATTCGAGGAAAGCACCCAAGGCTGGAGAAAGAACCACCAGAAAGGATTAGACAAAACAGTTTCTAGGGCTCATGTGGTGCCAGAAATAGTTTGGGGTTTTGCCAGCAGAGTGGAAAAACTTCATCATTTACATAACTCGTCAAACATTAGGTAGAGTCTTCAGAAGGGTATTGCCTCAGTAGTGAGGAAAATTATCCCTAGACAAAAGACTGCTCGGAGCCTGCCTAACAAAGCTTAAAAGCAAAGTCTTGAGAGGATCAAACTGTTTCCAGTTAACTGTGTCCCAGAACAAGTTCAAAACCAGTTATAGGAATACCAAAATACTGGCACTCAGTAAAGTAAAATTCACAATGTTTTAGGAGCCAATAAAAAAATTACCAGGCATACAAAGGGACACAAAAATATGACCCATAATGAGAAGAAAAATCAGTCAACCAAAACCAACCCAGAAATGACACAGATAATAGAAGCAGTAGGTAAGGACATTAAAATAGTTATTTTAACTGCATACAAATGATAAGAATATAAAGATAGATCATATTAAGTAGAGACTTGGCAGATATTAAAAAAAAAAAAAGGAAGAGAAAAGCACCCAAATAGAACTCCTAGGGATGAAAATATTATGTCTTGGATGACAGCTACACAGAATGAGATTAGCTGCAGATTAGACACTGACAAAGGAGAAATTAGTGCATTTAAAAATACAGCAATCGCCAAGGTCAACTAATATAAATAAATAAATAAATAAATAAATAAATAAATAAATAAATAAAGTTTAACCTTAAAAAAAATACAGCAAGTGAAACAGAATGAAGCACAGAGAGAAAAAAGGCTGAAGAAACCACAGAGCATCCCTGAGCTGTGGGACAATCAGGGTGTTCTCATAATACCTGTTGAGTCCACAAAGGAGGAGTGACCACAAAATACATATACATGTGAAGAAAGTGACCAGAGTTTGCCCCAATTTGGAGCAAATTAAATACTATAATTTCAAGAACTTCAATAAGCCTGAACACACACACACACACACAAAGATAAAGAAAATGACACAGAAGACAACATAATCAAATTGCTTAAAATCAGTGATCATGCCAAAATCTTAAAAGCTGTTAGAGCAGGGACACTGGGTGGAACAGTCAGTTAAGCATCAGCTCTTGATTTCAGCTCAGGTTGTGATCTTAGGGGTGCTAAGATCAGCCCATGTGGGGTGCAGAGCCTGCTTAAAATCCTTCCACTCCCTCTGCCCCTTCCCCCACTTGCTCTTTCTCTCTCTCTCAAATAAATAAATAAAATATTTTAATAAAATCAATTAGAACAAAAAAGATACATCATTTTCAGAAAAGCAAAGACTAAAAATTACAGTAGATTTAATCACCAGAAGCAGTACACCCCAAAGGACAGTGGAGAAACATCACTGAAGTACTAACGTAAAAACACGGAATCTCGAATTCTCTGGTGAGCAAAAATGTGTATCAAAAACAAAGGTAAAAGAGAGACTTTCAAGCACTCGAAAGCTGAGAATTCCTCCCCAGCAAGCCAGCATTTCTGGAGATGTTAAAGAAAGTCCTTTAGGCAGAAGAAAACTAATACCAGATGGGAATCTGAATCTACACGGGTATGAGGCACACCTATAAATACAGCCATTTTTTTTCTTATTTCTAATTATTTTAAAAGCTAACTGACAATCTGAAACCAAAATCATAACAACATGTTGTGAGGGTTAGAATATACGTAGAAGTCAAACGTCTGAGCACAAACAACACACAAAGGCCAAGAAGAGAGAAATGGAAGAATGTTGGTATCAGGTTCTTAGGTTCTATGTGATGTGTGTATCTAATGTCAGTTAAAGTTAGACTGGGCGGGGAGAGGAGCAGGAGGGAGAGATTATGGAAAAACAGGAAATGGGGGGGAGATGACATACATGTTCCTTATCTTGACTATAGTAGTTTCATACAAATAAACATATGTCAAAACATCAAATTTTGTACTTTCGTGCAACTTAATGTATATCAATTATACTTTAAGAAAGCTGTAAAAAGAAGAAAAAAGCACCTGAGATACAATTTCACACTCACCGGACCTGCAGAATTCACTAAAGTATTTGCCATTCTTCAGTGTTGTCAAGGATATGATTGTATACTGGAAAAGGAGGTAGAAATTTTGCACGACCTCTTTGGAAAGCAGTTTGGGAATACAAAGCTGCAGATGGACAGACAAATGTACATTCCACTTTGCATTCCTACTTCTAGGCCCTGATGATAAGAAAAATTACATATGTGCACCTCAAGACATGTCTAAGTGTATTCAATGAAGCATTATTTCTAATAGCAAAAAACTGGAAACAACTCACATGTCCGTCAGTAGGGGAGCAATAAATATAAACATATTTGCACATATATTAAAACATATTTGTAAATCATAAAGCATAAGTAGACCATGATGTTGGCATTTGCTGAAATGGGATATAGAAATTTTTTTCTGACTTTCATGTGCAAAGGAACCCCTTAGGGATCTTTAGGTCCGAGGTGGGGCTTGGGGTTCTACGTCTCCAAAGAAGCCCCCGGGTGATACTGCTGCTTCTGGTCCGTGGTATTTTGTGTAGTAAGACAAGACTGCATGCACAAACTAGATGTCTTTGTATCGACATGGATCAGTCAAAAGAAAGGAAGAAGGAAAGAAGGGAGGGAGGGAGGTAAAAAGGGAGGAAGGAAGGGCAAGTTACCAAAAGATTTGTGCAGTATGATGGCTTTGATATAAAACTTTAAGAATACAGAGCAGTACTGTACATTCTCCATGGATATGAATAGATATATGATTTTTTAAAGAGATTGAAAACACAGACATGAAAGATAAGTAGCAGAAGTTGATTGTAAGAAGGGAGAAAAAGGAACACATAGCGCTGAAGAAAGAAACATGAGCGTCCACCTTAATCACGGTAGCCTACTGTGTTTATGTTTTTAAAAAGCCCTGGAGGTAAACCTTAAAACAGAACCATTTGTTCCTTGCTGGATGTGTATCTAATGTTTTATAGGATTCTGAGAACTATGACATATTTTAAGCTTATAGAAAACAAACACAAAAGGAAATTAATACCCAAATACAACCTATTATACAGTTCAACTTTCATAAAAACAGTGCTAGAAATCGACACGCTCAATGCCGAAATGGTGATGTTGCCACTGGGTTTGAAGTCAGAGAGCCTCACTAGTGCTTCACAAAATGAAATAGAATCTCCTTTTGGATGTGCGCCATCCTGGTAGATGGAGACCCTAGTGCCTCCCCTGCATGCGACCTTAGTCTCCCTAGGCAGAGGCCACCTTGTAATGAGATGTTCTTTCTTGGGACATCAGGCTGTATCCTAGTGTAGCTGAAGTTTATGGGACAGATATGTTTATGGCTGAGGCAACTTGGTTATAATACAATATTTTGAATGAGTGATCATGCTACATTAGAAATGTAAGCGTAGGAATGGGTGTAACCATGATTTTAAAGGGTGAGTTATTTTCCTCTGATTTCCTACAATGTGACAAGACAGCTCAACCTTCATGTCTGACTACCCTCTTTCAGAAAGAGGGCCGCCTTAGCTAGCCCCCGATAGCATGGATCCCAGCACAGTCAGCCTGAGTAATGAGGACAGTCACCTGGTCTGCACTCCACCCTATGCAGCTTCTGAGACCTAACACACAGGCTGTTTCTTCCCCCAAGAGAAGGAAGAATGGACCCAACTTCCCAGAAACCCATAAGCCATCAGAACAACTCCCTCTTCACCATAAAAACTTTAGCCCTTTTATTTTATACAGAATGCTCACCTTCCCCCCACCCCCAACCCAGTCATAGAACAGCAGAGGGCATTCAAGTGGGCTTGGTTTGGGTGTGGACTCAAGAGTCTCTGCTTCTGTGCAGTGGAAAAAGATCGCACTTCATTTCCAGGCCTAAAAAACGATGTCAATCATCCTGATAGATTGCACTGGGTGCAGGGGCCCCCACCACAGTGACCAGTGAGGTTGAAAGCATGATGGCCACTGTTGATCGATGTCAAGCAAAGCCAGGAATCTGAAGCCTGGAGCCCTGGCAGGTCCACAGAGTTGCCCCTCCAGGGGTGGAACTTGGCTCTTGTCCCTCTCGCCACCTGTGGAGATGGGAATCCACTGCACCCATTGTTTGGGGAATTGGAATAATGCCACTATACCTTGGGGCCGGAGATGTTGTCACTATCTTGGCAAAGAAAGAAAAATGCTCTCTGTATTCAGCCCAGGCAGAGGGGTGGGGAAAGAGAAGGAAGGGTTGTCAGTAAGGTTTATTGAGCCCCAAAGTGCTACGGTGCTTAACATACAGCTCATTCCATTTCATACAACTAAGCCCTTTTTCTACAATGACAAGTGCTGGCACTAGGACTAGGTCAGGAAGTTTCTGGTATCAGCTCTTGGGCCATTACTAAAGGCACCTCTCCATTCTGGCTCACTGGTCCAGAATCCCCCTTCTCTGTGATAACTTCTCTCTAAAGACTCCGTTGTCCTTCTGGCTCGCACTGGGGCCAACCCAGTCCATCAGACATGGCTGTGTGTGATTCCCAGTAGTGGGCAGCATTCAAGTCTTTTGTTTTCCCCGGGAGGCTTTCAGTCCTGTGTAAATTAGTGCCTGTAAAAGGAAATGTCAAAGAGAGGCATAGAGTCCAAATCCACTTACCCGGGCCTCAAGGGCTCAGTTCCTGTCTAATGGAGGCTCTGTATTGTAAGCGTATTGACTTCTTTTTTCCCCCCATGTATTTCCATTTGATTATCACATGAACTCTGCGAGCCAGGTGATGTTTTCCAGATATTTCAAACTAGGCTCAGTGAATTGTAAGTGAAGCAATAGTTTAGGGAAGAGAGAAGGTAGTTGGAGAAGGTGAGATGAACCAAGTTTTGAAAGAGGATTTAGAAAGTGGTCGTGAAAAGTGGCCTTTCAGGTTGTGAGTCTCTGGGCGAGAGTCGGTAGCCCAAGCGAAGAACTCAGACGGAATAAGCTTGTTATACATGGGGCGAGAGTGCGGAGACTGGCTCCTAGAACAGAGCTTCTGTTGGGAAATAACTCAGAAAGGTGGGGTGAGGCCTCTAGAAGCCTTCAGGCTTGGGCAGGTGTGGTGGGCCAGAGGGATACCATGTCTGCTATTGAGCAAACACACAAAGAACTACCGAGTTTAAAAATGATATGGGGTGATGACCAGGTCAGAGAGTGAGAGCAGAGAAAGAACTGAGGGAAAATAAATTAGAAGTTACTGTAGTAGCTTAAGAAAAATCAGTTCTAAGGTGGGAATAGGAAAAAAAGGACAAATCTTAGGCATTTCAAAAGAATAGCCCATAACAAACGGGATAATGAAGATGTGAGTATCCAAAATGCCTAAGAATTGAGCCCTGCTTTGGATGGGAGGTGTGGAAAACGAGCACCATTTTGGAGGAAAACACAAATTGTCTTTGGGACATGGTGGACTTGAGGTGCTAGAACAGTTTGAAATCCAAAAAAAGATAATATTTTTAAAAATCTATTAATTTCAAAGTTGGAGATCAACTCTTGAACAATTTAAGACTGAGTCCCTGTATTATAAAGTAACCCTGCATTGCCTGGGATTTTCCACATGTAGACATGGTTGAAATAGTCTCAGGAATTGAAAGTAAGAGGAAAGGTCAAAAAGATAACATGCTGGACTGTGGGATGATTCTGTTGAATGTCATTAAAAAGATGAAGATGTAACCACAGAGAAAAGTAGCTTATTCATTTCTTATTTGGCTGTATCACATATTCAGATGTATGGACACAACAGATGAAAAGGGAACAAGTGTCTCTGGATGTTGAGGGCTCTGTGTGTATTTCAGTAAAGAGTTTAGCTAGAATCCCAAAATTTTGATGGGAAAGTTGGGCCAGAAGTTTGAGTCGATTCAATAATGTGAAGAACAGGAAAATTGCTTTTGAAAACTCTTTTGATTTGCAGGACAGCTTGTAGGTTTTACTAGTACAAAGTGAACCCTGGAACTTTTTTTTTTAATATTTTATTTATTCGAAAGAGAGAGTGTGCAGGAGCGGTGGGGGGGGGCAGAGACAGAGGGAGAAGCAGACTCCCCGCTGAGTAGCGACCCTGAGTGGGACTCAATCCCAGGAGCCCAGAATCATGACCTGAGCTGAAGGCAGACACTTAACCGACTGAGCCACTCAGGAGCCCCATGAACCTTGGAACTTTAGAAATTCAAATGGCTCTATACTGGAGGGAGAAGAATTTGGAATTTAGGGCTTGCTGTGGGGGATCATCCAGAGTGTGTGGAAGCGAGGGACCAGGGGATGGTGTTAGCCTTAAGCATCTCTGCACAGAGTGACTAGTGTGAGACCTTCATGGAGAGGAAGACACCAGAGATGTCTACTGTCAATTTAAAATCGCTTGAAATCCCATATTAAAAATACCTCCTCTTTGGAATAAACAAAGATTTGTAAGCTAGGACTTAAAATATACGAACCACCAAAAAAAAAAATGGATAGGTTTGACTTCATCAAAACTAACTTTTGCTCATCAGAAGATCACAGTAAAAAAATGAAGAGACAAGCCACAGAGTGGGTGCAGGGATTTGTACCCTACGAGATCCAAAACAAGAGTTCAAGCCAAACTTGTCTGGATCTCAAGGGGGTAGGGGGACCCCTGCTACCATGTAGGTTGGATTAAGAAGAGCCTCCACAGACCATTCTGATATGGCTCGCTGGGTTTGGATAAGTATTTGAAAACTTTGTATCAGAACTTGAGGGACTTTTTGGATAAAATCTCAGTGTCTATTACGTTATATTCACCAGTAATATCGAGGGTGACACAAGCCCAGTCATTAAATTCCTTTTTTCTTGCTTTGTAAAGACTCACACAAGCATAGCCTCTCTCTCCCCACCGCCTCTTCTTACCCCTGTCCTTGCTTTCTATTCCATCTCCTCTGTACTTCCTTTCTCTTACGTCGTACTTCTTTATAACTTTTCTAATTTTATTGACTTCAGTATTATTTTGTGTAAAGCATTTCTCTGTTGATAAAAGAGTCACTAATTATGCAAGAATAAAAACTAAGGTTGGTTTTACACTATTTATCTTTTTAATTTTTATCTTCCCCTCCAAAAGTAAAATTCAGTGTTCAAACCATTTGTTTATATGGCAGCACTAATCAGAGGGGATTGGATCCAGATTTTACCTCAGTTATCACCTGAGGGGGGAAAAAACTCAACCTAACTAACCAAAAAGTCTGGCTAATTTATGAATGAGAGGCTTGAATCAATTCATACAAAGAAACAAGCTGTCCTTATAGTGTTCTCCTGTTGCTGCTTTTAAGCTTGTAGCCTTTTATAGTAAATGCCAACATGTAATGTCACCCCCAGCCTGCACAAGTGCAGAGCAAACTCACTGCCATGTGTAAAAGAGTATGTTAAGTGTTATTTTTGTGTTTCTTTTGTTGGTTTTTTTTTTAAGTCTGAACTTGGTAAAACTAAAAACCCATAATCAATTTTGAGACAGACATAAAAATCTTCTGTAATTCTCTCTCTAGAGAGAGTAAAAATAGGCAGCTTCCAATGCAAGAAATAGCTGTGGTTACATGGAAATCCTTGACTCTCAGTTTCTCTTTCCATCCCTTCTCGGGCTCCAAGAGCAGCTTACAATCATGGAGAGGTCTTTGAGAACTTGTTTTTAAGGGGGTTATTTTGGGGGAGAGAGCAATTTAAAAGAAATCATGGCTGGTTGGTTTAGAATTTGCTCATGCAGAATACATGTGCATCTGCCTTCCACAGTGCACAAAGGATTCCTGTTATAAACCTCCTTCATACCAGTGAAGAGAATTGGTCTACTGGTGAATTTATCAAGGGAGTTCTCAGGTTAAATACTATTTGTCTGTGAAATCTTTTGCAGATGGGGAAATTATTTTAGTCATCCAGATTTGTATGGGGAAAAAAAAGTAGCAGAAGCAGAAGGAGAGGAAGAAGAAGAAGGAGAAGAAGTACTAGTAATGGTGGAGGAAGAGGAAAAGAAGAAATTGGGCTTCTGAGTTGCTAATGCCAGGATCCAATTAGACACACTCTCCAGATATTTTGCAAGAAACTGTGATATCCTGCTGATGTCAACCACCCTTATTTAAAAATAAAAATAAAGGTGTTCCAAATAATCCAATGATTTTGAGCAGCAAAGAGGCAAAAAAAAAAAAAAAAACAGCAGCAGCAAGGAAGGAAGGGAGGGAGCAAAGGAGGGAGGGAAGGAAGGAGAAAAGAAACAAGAGAAGGAAGTGAAGAAAGGAAGAAGGGAAGGAGCTCTCTCACACTTAGGAAGGAGAAATTGTGCTAGAGAATGAAATCCACTCATCTGCCACCAGAAGCATCAGCTTTCAGCACATGGGTCACTGCTTCTGAATAGGGTGGCAGCTGTGGGCCATACATGCTGTTGACAAGGAAAGATTCTGCTTTGAAACCTCAGGTTGGTGTCATATCACTAGGAAGTCAACCAGCCTGGAAGGCCCAAGGTGTCATTTGTCTTTAAAGACTAGATGAACCACGGAAGGAAAGGTGAGCTCCCTGGCCTGCAACGCTAAGTTTTGTTAAGAAAAGCACTTGACCCACATTCCCACATTCTCACCAGGGACTTGATGGCCATGGCAGTTTGCACAGTTGGTGAAACACAGGAATGGCAATGATGGAGAACATGTGGCTTGAGTCCTCTTTCCGTTTCAGTGCAAGCTCCTGGAGGGTGGAGCACACCCCTTTGTCCCTGCAGTGTATAATGAGAACGAGAGTGTCAAGAAGGAAATCAAGGCCTTGGGGGGTTAAGTAAGGCATCAGGGTCACATCAGGAGATAGAGGCAAAGCAGGATTTAAATCCAAGTCATCTGACTACAGGTTCTTAGCCTTTTTTCTACATTACCCCCCACTATATTGGGGGGGGCAGTATTAGGAGCATTAGGAATACTTGTTATTGATTGTTTCCAATTTCAAGAGTTCTTTTCCATGATCCATTAGTCACCTTCTCTTATTTTACTCCCACCCTCAAATTGTACTGCAGAGAAAGGCAAAGATGTCCCTGTGGATTAGTCAAAGAAAGAATAAATAAATGCTGGTCTCCCTAATACCAGCAGCTTCTCGCCGTAACACAAGCCTGAAGCTCTGAAAAGGAATATGAGGATGGACTGGGAGGGTCAGGTAGAAGGAACAGAAATGGGACCATCAGGGTACAGGATACAGGATGCATTTTTCTGTTTACCAAGGAATTTCTGGTTTGGTTTTATTTTGGCAGTTCTGTGCGTCTTTTAACGTAGAGAAAAGAAGATGTGAACCAGAGCTGCAGAAAACTCCAGTGATTGGAAATAGCCAGGGGTCTAAGAGATTTCAGCCAATAGGAGAAAGGGAGAGAGGATCATTATTTATACGCTCCCAAGCTCTTGGGGGCAGAAAATCTGCTCTGCGTCTCGGATTCCATATGGCTAGCTTTCCCACCCACAAAGATGGATGGATACAATGATGTGCTGGAATATGAACCATTGTGGAATTAACTGAAAGAAACATTTTTTCTTTCTTACTTCAGTGTGTATTCTGATCTCAAGGGAGTACATCTACTATCTATTAGATATTCACAGAGGTGAACAGATTGTTATGACGGGTTGCAAAGAGCAAAGGCTACAGGCCACCAAGCATAAGGCCTAAATACACTGACATCAGAAACCTCGAGGAAGGGAGTGCTAAGCTGTGAAAGGACAACAGCTGGGGAGAGTGTCCCCAGGGCAGGAATCAGATGTGCCACTAGCAGCCCTGAGTTGTCATCTTTTCCGTCTGCACCTGTCTCTTCTTCTGGACTCCAACCCCCCATTCTCAGTCCCATTTTCATCTCCCAAATCAATCTTTGGATTTCAATAAAGAGATATTGGCAGTTTTAATAGCTCTTTGAAACTCGTCATGCCTAGCCTCAGAGACTTGACTTTTTCTCGTCACTTTCAGGAAATCTTTTACTAATCTATTTCTACCTCATTCGTTTGAAAAATGTCAGCAATGATTTGATACACATGTGTTTGGTTAGAGTTTCTGTAGAGAAACATTCTGGGTCAAATCAGGGTAGCCAGGGCCCAAACCCTTGAACCAAAGCAGGACTTCCTCCAAGAGACTAACTGGGCAAAAAAAGTCTTTGTGAGTGTGGAATCGAATTGTTCTTCCAAAGTAATATGCAAAATCAAATTGAAGTTTAGAAAGGGATTTTTTTTGTGATTGATTTAATTATGTATTCAAGCATTATTCAGTAGTCCTAGGAATGATGTTTTTCATAGGCCTTCTTTGTCATGATGCCAATTTTGTATTTTTTTTCACAACGTTTGTGTAAATATAAGAAACCCTAATAGGAAAAGTGAGATTAACTGAAGGTTTTGAGTTAATTCCTTTATGTACTTCCTGCCCGTGTCATAAACTGCTAACAGAGTACGGGTGGTCTGACATCCACGAGTATAAGCTGAACCTGTGTTTTACAAATTGATTTGATGAGTGTCAACAAGCATTTTTTAAAAGGTGAAAAAAAAAAAAGAGAATGGAATAGAAAATATCAGAGTTATCACCTCTAATTTAAGTATTTTTCAGGAAGTGTTTGCTTTAGTTGAGTATGTGTGTGTTGGCTTTTAATTTATTTCTATAGGTCTCATAAAACCTTTTTTTTTTTTTTTGTGGGGAGAAACTACTGGCCAGACAGACAGCAGAGAAAATAAAAGCGCCTTGAGAGGGGCTGGATTATTCAGAATGCTGAAGAGCAAGCTAAGGAACTTGACTTTATGTAGAATCCACTCTGCCTCCTTAAGCATATAGTAAAAAATGGTAGTAAAGGTGAAGTTTCTGTAATACTTTGGCAGGGGTATGAGTGATTGCTTGGGAGCAGGGACAGATGCGGTGAACTATCACTGACATTTCTCAGAACAGACCCCAGTCCTCGCTGTCTTAAGCATGAAAGGAATTTTTCAAATGAATATTGGCTAGCTTGCAGAAAGACTGGGAAGTTTAGAGAACCAGGCTGAGGAAATGAGCAAAACTGAAGGGGATGACACAGCCAAAGCCACAGTTGAAATCAGCCCCATAGGGCTGGTCTGGTGAAGATGCTGTCTGTCCAGCAGCTGGGGACTGTGCATGGAAGCTGGAGCTGACCCGGCAGGGGAAGGTCTCCTGGGTGGCAATGAAGACATCCAGCAGTGGTACAGCTGCGCTGAGACTGCAGCAAAACATTCTCAACTGTTCCATCCCCCATGCATCCTTGTCTCAGATGCAGTATCTGGGATGGGTGCTGCTGGTCAGCCAAACTCTGAGACAGACACCTGAGCTCTGGCTGCAGGAGGGGTTGGGATACGTCATCTGCCCTTTCTGGCTTCTCCAGAACAAAGCTGGCTTGCATTTAATGATCCTGAACCCAGTTCCAGTGCATGATGGCAGCTCCCACGCACTACCAGGCAGTTCTTAGACACCACCTGGGTGTCCTACAGTTGAACTCAAGACTGATACTGGCTATTTAGAGATAGCAACAGATTCCACAGGTTAAGGGCTCAGTCCTGCAAGACTGCCCTCAGTCTCGGATGGCAACTGCGGGTCCAGATTGTTACCTGTGCTTCTCACTGACTGGCTATAAATCATAAGTTCTCACAACTGCCTCCTTGGGTTCAATTAATTTGTCAGAGTGGCTCACAGAACTCAAAGAAAGATCTTATGTACTAGGTTATTGGTTTATTCTAAAAAGGATATAACTCAGACATAGCCAGATAGAAGAGATATATAGGGCAAGATATGGAAAAAAGTGCACAGAACTCTCCCTGCATCTACCTGTTCACCATCCAGGAAGCTCCCATCCTTGTGGAGTTTTTAAGGAGGCTCCATTACCTGGGGATGATTGGATAAATCATTAACCATTGGTAATTGGTTCAGTCTCCAGCCCTTCTCCCTTTCCTGGAGCTTGGGGTGGGACTGAAAGTTCCAACCCCCTAATCACGTGGTTGAGTCCCCTGGCAACCAGCCCCCATCCTTTGGTTACCTAGGGGCTTTCCGAAAATCACCTCATTAATATAACAAAAGATACTTTATATTCTCACCACTTAGGAAATTCTGAGGGTTTTAGAAGCTCTTCTAAAAAATGAGACAAAGACCATATCTATGTATCTTATTAGAAATCACAGTATCACAGCCTCCCATCAAGATTCACACAATGGAGAATTCTCTAAACATAGAAGAGGAGTTGGTTAATCATGGACCAGCTAGATGATTGCAGTATTCCAGCTGAGGTGATGAGGGCTTTGGAGTGGAATGCTGACAAAGAAAAAAAAGCCCAAAGAACTAACCCAAGAGATCAGTGAAAGAAGATACAAACAGACTTGGTGACGTGATGTACAGATGATTAACAATGGGGAATGGAGAAAGCTAATACCAGGCTTCTGTCCTGGAGGGAGTGAAGACAGGTTGGTACAGCTGGCAGATACAAGAACTGAGAAAAGAAGAAACTGAGGAATGGTTGTGAAGCCATATTAATGACCACAGGACTTAATCCTTCTTGGAGACAGTGGCCATGATGAAGGTACCTCCTTCAGCTAGTCCTGTCCTTTGAGATCATTTCTAAGACTAATTACATAATTATACCATTGTCTTTTGTCACTCTTCTATATGTTGTCACTGGTGGTCTGATACACTTGTGGGCTCAGAATTTCCTAAACCAGTGTTCTCTTTTAGCCTTGTAGCCTGCATCCTACTCTTTCAGTATTTCTTTTTACATGCATTTTGAAAACTCACACTAGAAAGAACCTTAAAGAATGCTTTATTTCTTTAAAATTGTAGCGCTTAGTGCCTACAGGAATCATAACTTCCCATTCAGATTCAGCATGTTAAAAGACTCAAGAGCATATTTATAATGCAAACACAGAAGCACAGATAAACCCTGGATAATAAATCTATATGGCAGTGACTGCCAATCCTTTCCCTTCCTGAGATGAGAAATGTCAATCATCAGTTAGAGCTCCAGTGCCCTTCATTCTCCCCATTTGGGACAGAACCCGAATTCCATGCGTATCCATGGGTATCCAGATTCCATGCATATCCATGCATCCGGTTGATGTGTGCACTTGCTCATTTGCATCTTACGTCTCCTACAGCTTCTAACTACTCTAGACCTTGCAGTTTAGAAAGCACAGTGGGCTAGGTTATTAAGAGAATATGAAAAGACCGAATGAGAGAGGTGCTCAAATCAGTTTGTAGCAGCTCACATCTAGAAAAATGGACTGAAAACCACTACAAGTCCTCCAGCATTACTTCCCTGGTGTCTCCTTTCCTAATTACTCTTTCCCACCTCCTTTTATATGCAGAGCTTACTTTTACAGTTCAAATTTCCTTGCTTTTAAGATGAAAGCCAGATATAGAAGTCTCCCTAGTAATTCTGAAGCTCTGATTTCCTGTCTGGCATCATGGTCTCTCAATGCTTCCAAATTTACACTCTTTTCCTTGTATTTCAGAAAAAGAAACTAAGAAAGTGTAAATTGATTGTGTTTAATGAGAGTTAGGTGAAAATCAAGAGACATGGGGTGAGGCAAATCTTTTCCAGTTCTGGAATAATATGAAAGAAGACTGAAAACCAATGCTTTAAATAAGTTTAGAAAGAGTGCCAACCAGTTCTTCATCATCATGGTTTTTAAAAATCATACCAAACAAGTTGCTCCAGACTCCTCCTAAACTAGTGCTTGCTGATTCTTGTCATCATCAGGGATTGGTGATTGGAGATTATATTCTTAAATTATGCCTACCTAAATCAAAGGAAAGAAACAATAGGGTGCCTGAAAAAAAAAACACAAAACAAAACAAACAAACAAAAAAAACCACAGCCACAGCTGCATTCTGTTTGATTCAATGGTCAAGAAATTGTGATATATACTGGAAAACACTGAGGAGCTTTACCTGAAATCTTCTCTTCCTCCTCGCCCAGGCCATGCCCCTTGATTGAGTTCATTCCTCTTCACCTGGATCTTAAATTTCAGCTCAAATGCCATTTCATCAGGGAAGCTGTGCCTGGCATCCTAGACAAGGTGAAGTTCCCTGTTACCTTCTTTATGTAACACTCAAGTTTGTACCTAGAGACCTGCTTTCCCAATACACATGAGGGCAGGAGTATATCTTTTTGGTTTGTTTATTTGTTCTAGTATCTTGCACAGTTTTGGCACCTAGTAATCACTCCGTAACTAATCAACTAATCAGGAATCCTGGGTTCTAATCCTAACCTTGCTTCTAACCTTGGAGGAATTTTCTTATGACCTTGGAAAAATTGTCTTCCTCTTGTTGATCTTGATTTCTTCATGCTGTAAAAGTGAAGACTTTGGGCTGGCTAACATCTTAGGAACTTCTCCATATTTCATGGTCAAGAATTGTTCTTTAAGAAAAATCTGCTGTTAAATTCTTAACGAGAGGCAGGGTAAGATGCCATTTCACCAGTGCAAGCATCTTATCAGGATAGGCAAACTGATTATTCTGAGCTGGGAGAGAATGCTTATTTTAAGATATTGGTAGATTTCCTGAATTCCTTAGGTTTTCAGTTTGGGGCAGATTCAAACTTGGATAAATTGCTAAGAACAGGGCTGGGAGGAGGTTGGGGGTCAGAATATCCATTAAGGAAAACTGAAAAGACTGTTACAGGGGAAAATGGTGGGGATAATAAGAAAATATTTATACATACATATATACGTATGTGTTCTGCCCTACTTGGACGGATGGCAGTGAATCCTTTTGAAAAGTGAATATTAGTATGCTGAAGTATTTTGTAGATTCAGTTTTTCATCTAATGAGATTCTGAAAGCCCTGCCCAACCACATTGTGACCCATCTGCTTGCTTCTTTGCTTCAAATTCTTCCTTCTACAGCCTTAGAGCCAGTTTTTTAGGAAGATACCCTGGTTGAGGGGGGAGACCGAGCTCCCCATGAGGCCCTACCTGGCAACAATTTCTGCATCTAATACTAACCAGAAGGAAATACCGTGTGCTAATATTTGAAACTGAGACAGAAGGCTTTTGACACTTTTGCCAGTGTCTTTCATAAAATGTTTGTCTAAAAACACAGCTGCAACCCAACCATCTCTGAACTGTATCTCATTTTGCTTTAGGACATTTATCATTCTGTTCCTTCCTCTGCTCTACTTTAATCTCATGGGAGTTTTCATTAAAAAAAGTGATCTGAAGAGCAGAAGCCATGTCAGTGTTATGAATGGGGACAGGTTCCTGATACCATCTCCTGTCGGTCTGGGAGGAGATGTCTGCTGAACTTGGATGCTGGGTGAGAAGCAAGTTTGAGCTGTGAAACGGCCATGGGAGGAGCGGGAGGTGGTTAGTGGCCACTAAGCTGCCTTTGTACCAGCACTCAGGTCTGGCAGCTCAGGCCTGGAGGCCAGTGTGCAGTTAGAGGGACCAGAGGGAACAGGAGGACCACTGGGGCTGCTGCCCTCAAGAATCAGTGCCTAATGTACAGCACAGTGACTATAGTTAATAATACTGGATTGTATATTTGAGGATGCTGAGAGAGTAGAAGTTCTTATTACAAGAGAAATATTGGTGACTATGCGTGGTGACAGATGTTAACTACATTTACTGTGGTGATCATTTTGCAATATATACAGATATTGAATCATTACACTGTATACCTGAAACTAATATATCAATTATATCTTAATAAGAAAATTGTATAACTGTAATACAGGTACTACTATTGTCCTTGAAAAGTTTTCTATAGATCACGTTTTCATAAGCTAACAGATTTTTTAATGATTACATGAGAATCGTGTACTTTAAGAAAAAGTATTTCAGTGCTAATAGAATAGCCTTCTACAATAAGAATTTAAAAAGGAATCAGTGCCGTTCACTGAGAGAGGAAGGAGGGGACAGCCCAGAATCTACCATTCCAGGCTTCCTCTTGTGTCTTGCCCTTGATGGTACAGTGTGACTTTGTCCTGGCTACCAGCAACCCTCAAGGCCAAGGCAGATTTCAGTTCAAGATGCTCAAAAGCTACTCCTTCTGGCCTCTCCTCATCACTATTATACTTCTCTTCTCCTCTCCCAGCAGGATTCAAGTGAGAGGTAGAAACAGGATGATGCAACCAAACAATATTAATCAGTGTTTATCGAAGTTCTTGACCAGGCAATGTGCTGAGTGCTCTCCATACACTGCCTCTTTAATTGTTAATTCTTTTAAACTGAAGCACAGGGACAGTGGTTCAGTCAGTTAAGCGTCTGCTTTTGGTTCATTTCATGATTCCACGGTCCTGGGATCAAACCCCACACAGGGGTCCCTGCTGAGGAGGGAACTTGCTTCTCCTTCTGCCTGCCACTCCCCCTGCTTGTGCACTCGCTCGCTCTCTCTCTGACAAATAAATAAATACAATCTTTAAAACCTTTTTTAAAAAATAAACTGAAGCACAGAGTGGTTAAAAAACTTAGTCAAAGTCTCTAGTTGGCCAATAGTAGACCAGTATCTGAACCCAGGTAGGACTTTAGAGTCTACACCTTAAAACCACATTATCAAATGACTCCAAACATCTAACTGAGGCACTTAACAAATGAAGTACAAATGGCCCTTGAACAACACAGGGGTGAGGGGCACCAACCCCCACACAATCAAAAATCCATGTATAACTTTGAACTCCTCCAAAACTTAACTACTATAGCCTACTGTTGACTTGAACTCTTACTGATAATATAAACAGTCTATTAACACATATTTTGCATATTATAAGTCTTATATACTGTATTCTTACAATAAAGTAAGTGAGAGAAAAGAAAATGTTATTAAGAAAATCATGAGGGAGGCACCTGGGTGGCTCAGATGGTTAAGCGGCTCCCTTCGGCTCAGGTCATGATCTCCAGGTCCTGGGATTGAGCCCCATGTTGGGCTCCCAGCTCAGCGGGGAGTCTGCCTCTCTCTCTCAGTCTGCCTCTCCCCTGCTTGTGCTCTCTCGCTTTCTTTCTGTCTCTGTATATCTCTCAAATAAATCAATAAAATCTTTAAAAAAAAAAGAAAAAAAATCATAAGGAAGAGAAAATACATTTAAAGTGTTGTAATTACCGAAAAAAAACTGTGGGTAAGTGGACCCTCACAGTTCCAACCTGTGGTATTCAAGTGTCAACTACTTTATAGATGGATTAATGGGCATGTGGCCCCTTGATCAGACCCTATGCTTGACATAGTAAAGATTAGACACAGTAGTCCCTGTCTTTATAGAATTTACATAATTTATATTACCATATCATAGTACCAAGATTCTTCCTTTAATTTTAGAAATACTGAAAAAAATGGGAAATCATTCACTCAAGATCAAGGATCAATTGGACTTATGAATGAAATCAGGTCTTATGAAATTTCTGTCATACAAAAACCTTTATTGTTTCTGTGATTCGAGTTTGGGGACTTAGGAAACAGGGATGAGGAAGTCCTGAGGTTTGGAGCATGACTGAAAGATCTGTGGTCTGGGAGTCGAGTGATCTGAGTCATAGACCAGCTCTGCATTCGCTCAGCCACTCTGGGACTTTGAGCAATTGGAACTGGTGCTCAGGTTTCTCATCTGAAAATTCAAGTGTGATTAGATCAGTGGTTCTCTCTGGTGACACCTTCGAATCACCTGGGGAGCTACGAAAACTAGAAATGCCCCATCCCAACCTAGGAGGTACTGATTGAATTTGTCTAAAGTGCAGCCCAGACCTTCACTAATTTTTTTCTAAGTTGTTCAGGCGATGCTGCCTTGCAGCCAGGTTGAGGGACACTACGCTGGATCAGAGAGTATCCTATTTTCTTGGCACACTGAAATTTCTAAGAGTGCTTTTGTCGCTAAGCCATGAGACAGGTCATTTCCCTGGTCTCAGAAGCCAGAAGTGCAGAAGGTTGAAACCAGATCGAGAAGCACCGCCAAGTCTGGTCCAATTTGAGGACTGGAAGATGTCTGCCTCAAGTAGTCATGGCATTCCTTCTAAACTTTATAAAGAAGTTAGACAGAAATCGCTAAAATATTGCAGTTTTGAGCCTGTTTTGGCAAGCCAGGAAGTGCATTGTCAAGAGCAGAGTTGAGGGTTTGGATGTACTCGAGTGTGGAAGCTATGAAAAGCCCAAGCAGGACAGAGGGGGAAAATATTTGCTTTATACTTATATGGCCTCGAAGTCTTTCTTGGTGAGTCATTCTTTGAATTAAGCCTGGTCAAGAATTTTCTTAGAAAAGGGAGGTGGAGGGACAAGTAGGGAATACTTCAAGTCAATGGTGTACTGGTAGGTGTTTAGCAACTGGCTCTCAATAATAGTAATAATAATAATAGTAATAATAGTAATAATAATAATGCTCTGATTTGTAGCATTTGCCAATATCTCTGATGTAACTAATCCTACCACTGCTGACTTCAAGCTACCAACCTGATGTCACTGAATATAGAGTTGGAAAGAGATACACACAGTTGACTCTTGTAAACATTATAAAGTGCTCTAACACACCACTGCTTATGTCCATAAAACATCAGAGTGTGAATGAATTGATCAGATTGACTTTCTCTGTGATTGAAGCCTCTGAGCAGCCTGAAAGCCTCTGAGCAGCCTGATTGACAAGAGAGGTAACGGGGGTGGGGAAGTCAGGAAGAAAGCAGGAAGGATATTACCTAATCAGTTGTCACTCATTCAGTAAGTGTTTGTAAGTGTTATTTGTGAGCTTCTTGGACATGCGCGTGGTTAGGGGTAGGGCAGCAGTCCACACAGGCAGGAAGAGAGTACATTCTTTCCTTCCATTGGCTTATCATCTGGTTTTTCCCAGAGCCAACTATAGAATCTTGGACATTGCTGATGGTGGTGGAAACGGGATCTTTTTTATGCTTTTTATACTGAGGAAACACTAAATGGATCATTTATAGCAGTGGGGAGACTTGGTGGACAAGGCTGCTGTCTTTGTCTAATGATTAGACAAGCATTAGCAGCAAGTGATTGTCTTGCTATTAATGTTTACGGGAAAGCAGTGGCAATCAATAGTCTTAAGAGGAGGAGGAAAAGTAGAAGGGCATCACACCATTCATACGAAGCATTCTGGCACCATATTGCAATAGATCATTCTGTTCAAACTTCTCTGGGACAATCGCTGTGGTTTTTTGCGGGGGAAAACACTTCAGACCAGCTGTTAAAATGATTTGAAGAGAAGCTTGGTCCAAAACTTCTGTCTTGAATCAGTAGAATAGCTAGACAGTCTAAATGACAGTGCACAGCAAAATCCACTGCTAAAATAGGTAAGAAATCTTACTTCCAGGCCATGCCAGACCACTGATCTGTGTGTTCATTCATTCGTTTGTTCATTCATTAATTCATCAAATGTTTACTGAGGGTCTTCGTAGTCCCAGGCTCTGTAGTAAGGAACAAGAGCTACAACAGAGAACAAGAGGGCTGTGTTCACTCCCCTTGTTATGCTTAAAACCAACTGGAAAGATTAAGTTAGTAAACCAAAGATTACTCTTGGGAGGTGCTAAGAAGAAAACAAAGAGCTAAACAAGGAAATAAAGGAAAACATTGGAAACCTAGTCTTTCATGAGGCATTCAGGAAAGTTCTGGGTAGATTACATTTCTTTTTTTTTTTTTTTTAAATTTTATTTTTATTATTTGCCCAAGGGGTACAGGTCTGTGAATCATCAGGCTTACATCTTTCACAGCATTCACCAAAGCACAAACCCTCCCCAATGTCCATAACCCATCCACCCTATCCCTACCCTCCCACCCCCCAGTAACCCTCAGTTTGTTTTATGAGATTAGAAGTCTCTTATGGTTTGTCTCAATATAGGCATGAGACAGAGGAATCAGCCATGCGAGATGTGGGGTGAAGGGCACATGGAACCCTGAAGAGGAGGCTGAGAGAGATATCTAGGCAGAGGAAATCACATGAGCAAGGACCTAATGCAGGGAAAAGTTTGGTATGCTCTAAAGCTAAAAATAAGGCCACACAAATCTGGAAAGAGAGTAGATTAGTGGTTGCCTTAGGCTGGAGAAATTGGGGGGAAATGAGGAGTGACTGCTAGTGGGTGCCAGATTTTGGGGGGAATGTTCCAAACTTGATTGTGGTGATGATTACATAATTCTTTAATTACACTAAAAAAAAGCCATTAAATTGTATACTTTAAATTGACGTGTGGCCTGATATATGGATTATAACTCAAGCTGTTTTTTTTTTTTTTAAGCCTGAATATTGGGCTCCTGGGTGGCTCAGTGGGTTAAAACCTCTGCCTTCAGGTCAGGTCATGATCTCAGGGTTCTGGGATCAAGACCCGCATCGGGCTCCCTGCTCGGCAAGGAGCCTGCTTCCTCATCTCTCTCTGCCTGCCTCTCAGCCTACTTGTGATCTCTCTCTCTCTCTCTCTGTCAAATAAATAAATAAAATCTTAAAAAAAAAAGAGCCTGAATATTTGCAGTGTAATGAGCGAGTCTGGTGAAGTGAATAAGATGAAGTTAAAAATTCTCAGGCACGCTCACATCAGTTGGGACATGAGGGCCCTGGTAACAAAGTTGGATTTTATTCCAGGCACAAGAGAAGTCATCACATTGGTTGCTGTGCAAGTGGAAAGAGAAGCCAAGGGTGGAAAGAGAGATCACTTAGAAAAATATTGCAATAATCTAGGTAGGAAGTGATGGTTAAGACGTAAAGGGGTGTGCAGAGAAGTGGGGATTCAAAATACATTTTGGAGGGTGCAGTTGATAGGAATTGGTGAAGCACTGAATGTGGAGTCTGAGGGGAAGTGGTACAGCAAGGAGAACACATTCTAGTTTGTATTCTTTCCCACCTGCGGCTTCTAGATTCTAAGCCAGAAGATACAAGGAAGCAGAACCTGGTGGCCATCCAGCCCAGGATTTCCTTTAAGTATCTTCTCCGGTAGTATACCTGGGTGGCTCAGTTGGTTAAGTGTAAGCCTTCGGCTCAGGTCATGATCCCAGGGTTCTGGGATTGAGCCCCACTTTGGGCTCCTTGCTCAGCTGGGAGCCTGCTGCTCCTCTTGCTTGTGTGTGCTCGCTCTGTCTTTCTCTCTCTCTCCTTCTCCCTCCCTCTGACAAAGAAATAAACAAAATCTTAAAAAAAAAAAAGAAAAGAAAGAAAGAATCTTCTCTGGCGCAGAGACAAATGGTGACAACTGCAGCTGCCTCTACTGAATGCCCTTCCCGTGGTAGCTCACGCGTACCTCTTTCGTCTCCCATCTGACTCTGTCACGGGGGTGTAAGAAGGAGCACTGCCTGGGGGCAGGAGTCCACTCTCAGAACTGGCAGTCATGTGGCCCTGGGGCTACAAGGGACCTTGAAATCCCAACAGCCCTTGCTGTGTTTTGGCAAACCATAGAGGATCTCTTCATTTTACTTAAGTTGTGTTAGAAAAAGAAACTGGGCAAAGGGAGGAGGAAGGAGAGCCCAGTAAACAGATATCTGAATTCTTCTCAGTTACTCAGAACCTGTCTGCTTTTTTATCGTCAGTACTACAATCCCATTTGGCACAAAGCGAAGTGTGGGCTAGGCTGGCCTCCGCTAGAATAATCAGTGTGTTTGACTTCCAGTGCTGAGACAGTAAGCGCGGGGCCCAGCAAAGATTCTCTCACTGTGTGTGTACGGTGCTCACGGCCACTGTTGCAGACCCCAGGATCAGAGAACTCTCACAGGACAGAGTCCAACAGCAGCCCCTTGGAATCTGGAGGCTCACCCTTTCCTTTCCCTCTTCCCTTCCCTATTACCCATATGGCTCTTAGACCAAGAATATAGTCTTCTGCTTCCCTGGTCATTCCTCCATTCCCATATTTGTCACCTGTCTCTTCTTGAAGCAGAGCACGAAGCAGTAGGACAGTGGCTTAAGAGCACAGGTCTGGGAAGCTTCCTAGCTGGCTTATTTTGAGCAAGGTACTTAACTTCTCTGAGCCTCGGTGTTCCCATACCCTTCCTTCACACATCTCCACCAAGAGGTACGAACAAAACATGTACAAATGCATATGGTTACGTAGGATCCAAGCCCAGACATGGTGCCTTTACTTATTCAGTGAGTATCTACTGAGAACCTACTTTAGGTCAGGTCCTACCTGAAACCCTGCCTAATGGAGCATATGTTCTTTTTCCTAACTTTTAGAAAATAGCAGTAGAGCACGTATCCTGAAGGCTGCAGGCAAGTTCAGGGTACAACGTGAACTGTTGTGTGTGTATTCACCAGTGTAACCACCACCCAGACAGAGAAATAGAACATTCCCCAAATCCCAAAAGATTTTTCATGCGTATACCCAATCAATAACCACTCCCACCCAGAGGTAACCACTGTTCTGACTTCAATTACCGTAGACTAGTTTTATCTCTTGAATTCATCTAGATGAAATCATATAGTAGATATTCTTCTGTGTTGTTCTCTTGTATTTGGCTTCTTATACTGAAAAATGTCTGTGAGAATCGCCCATGTTGTCACGTGCATCACTACTTTGTCCTTTTTATTGCTACTTAATATTTCATTGAATGAAATGCCAATATTTATTTTATCCATTCTGCTGTTGACAGATACTTGGTTTGTTTCCATTTTCAGCTTTTATAAATAGAGCTGATAAGAAAATTCTTAAATCTGTCTTTTGTACACTCATTTCACCTGTATATATATTTAGGAGTGGAATTATTAGTTAAATGTGAGCTGTAGTAATCTTGGTAGATACTGCCTAACAGTTTTCCAAAGTGGCTGTTACAATTTACACACCCACCAGCAATGTATGATTCTCCAATTTCCAGTGGGAAGATGGGCCAACTCAAAATATAATTAGTTAAGTTATACAATATGTTAGAGGATGATAGGTGCTCTGGAAAAGTAAAACAGGAAAGGAAGACTTCACTTCAAAGTTCATTTATGTGTCCATACTTATCTTTTTCTAACCATGTTTATATTTAACATGCCAAGAGATGATTTAATTATCAATTAAAGGAAAATTTATTTATTTATTGAGCATCTACTATGTACCCAGCCCTATGGAAGGAGATACAGAAGTATAAGGCAGGGTCCACAACTCAAAAGAGTTTGCAAGATGGTTGGAAGTCAAACTGATCCAATCGGAGATGTGCACTGCTGTCTTGGGACAGACCATCAGTATAATAGGAGCTTAAGAAAGGAAGAGAAAGATCTCAACTCTGGTAATGAAGGGAGACTCCAGGGGAGAGAAGGAAGCATGTGCCAGAATGTGACCTTATTTCGTCCTGTTAAAAGCCCCTTTTTCTTCTTTCTTCTTTCTTCTTTCTCCTTTCTTCCTGCCTGCCTGCCTTCCTTCCTTCCTCTCCTCCTCCTCCTCCTTCCTCCTCCTCCTCCTTCTCCTCCTCCTCTTCTTCTTGTATTCAAAAAGGTATCATAATATCTCTGTGCAGCTGTAACCTGCCTTGTGGAGGGAGGTTAGCCACCCGCGCATTACTTTAGATTCCGGAAAGTTTGGTGCACTCATTCTCTCAGCTCTGGCCTTGTGTCAGGCCCTTTCCTAGATGCCAAAGATACACAGATGCATCAGAATAGTCTCCACCTTCAAAAAGTTTATAGTCCACAAAGAGAGTTGAAATAGGTGCACAAAGAACTACAACAGAAGAGAAAGTAAAATCTAGTAGCTCCACTTCTGAGTATATATCCAAGGAGGGAGTATTACCCTCTCAAAGGGCTATCTGCACCCCATGTTCACTACAGCATTATTCCTAAAAGCCAAGACATGGAAACAACCTAAGTATCCACTGATGGATGAAGAGATAAAGAAAATGTGTTTGTGTGTGTGTGTGTGTGTGTGTGTGTGTCTGCGCACGTGTGTGTGTGACAGAATATTATTCAACCGTAAAAAAAAGAAGGAAATCCTGCATTGGCAACAACATGGACAAACCAGGAGGGTATTACGCTAAGTGAAATTAAGGCAGACAGAGAAAAATATATACTGTACGATCTCACCTGTATGTGGAATATAAAATCAGCTAAACTCATAAATACAGACAATAAATTGATCATGGCTACTGGCAGCAGGTGGAGGACAGGGGGAAGGGGTGGGGATGTAAAATGTACAGCAGGGCGACTCCAGTTAAGATTTATTGTTGATTTAGAAATACAACATGAATATTATTATTTGTCTTATACGTTCTCATCACAAGAAAAAATCGTGACTGTGTGAGGTGATAGGCATTAATTAAACTCATCGTGGTGATCATCTTGCAAGGCATATCTATATCAAATAACTCTGTGGTACACCTGACACTAACACAGTGTCATTTATCAGTTCTATCTCAATTTAAAAAAAAGAGAAAAGAGAGAAAGTAAAATGTCCTAAGAGGTATTCATAATAAAACATTTCAGGGGTTTGGCTGCGAGAGAGATGTCAAGAGATGAAGTAGCTGAAATTTCACATAAACAATGCATGCACACACACACACACACACACACACACACACACACACACACACACTCCAGATCAGCTGTTTCTGCCCCCAGGAGCAGAACCCGTAGGTGACCAAATGACTGCAACTTTCATCCTTTGTATATTTGCGTCGCACTCTCTGAGAGTCTACCAATGCGGCTCAGGCAAGAAGCCTTCATTTATGACCGCTGCCCTCTGATTAGGGGATCTAGCAGCCCCGAAAGCAACCTCAGCATCAGCAAACTCTTGGGTTGTGAACGGGGCCTGCTTGGCTAACCAAAGCGAGGTGCGTGGGCAGGGAGATGAAGAAAGGGAGCACAGAAGGACAGGGCGATGGAGTGAAGGAAGAGGAGAAGGGAGCCTCTAAGAAGAAGGCTTTAGGGTCTCCTGCTCATCTGGAGTCAGCAGCAGGGGTGTTTCAACGCGTCCTGTGGGCGTCACACTCTCCTATTAGAGAATATGCTCTCTTAGAATATAGAGGCCAGTGATTTAGGAAAACCCAGGCAGAGAGTGGATCTGAGTCTGCCTCCGCAGGACCCCCTTCTTTGTCCTTTCCTACACTCTCTTTCGGGGAACAGGGCTGAGTCGGTTCTCCCCCTAGATCTTAGCTGAGACCACAGGGATGAGACCACATACTCGAGAGGGAGGAGTTGCAGGGTTCCAGAGCTGCCAAATTAGCCTGGGTTGTCTGCCTCCGAAGAACTATAGTCCTTGCTTGCCCAGGACACTGTTACTCGGGGTATCTGTTATTCACAGTTAAACCGAATCCTGAGATCAATTTTTTTCTGGTATAGCATGGTTTTCTTAACAAATTAAAATTTGCAATCCGATTAGCAGATGATTGCCATTACACATGATGAGAGCTGATGCAGTCTTTCTTTCAGTTATATTTTAAATCTCAAAAGCAATCTGGAGATAATTATATTAAAGAGTAAACATTTCTCTCTGAAACTCTCATCTTCCTCCTTCCTTCACCACCAAATTCCACTCTCAGCCTCCAAAATAAGCACTAAGTTCAGGGATCATCTTTTAGGTCCTTATCTAGACACTGACAAACATATGTGAGAATTTCATAAATGCTTTAAAAAGAAGTGTTGTCCCACTGTGTGCATTACCCCGCAGTTCTTCTTTCCCTGCAACGAAACGTGGTGTGAATCTCTGTCCATACTGGTGCATTCTTTTCAATCACTTGGAAGTGCTCCTTAAGTGTGGATGAACCATAGTTAGTTAACCAATTGCCTCTTGATAGACTTTTAGGTTGCTTCCAATTTTCAGTATCATAAGCAATGTTCAGTGGACGGTCTTATGCACAGGGGTGAGATTTTGGTGGGATAGATTTCTGGAAGCGAATTTGCAAGATGTTGACCTTGTGAAGTAGACTCTTACTTTTTTAAGGACGGTAGGTCACAGAGTAGTTTTCGTTCTTCGCTTCCCAAGAACGGCGACAAGATGTGGAACTAAAGAATGAGAGAGGATGAACATGAAGGCCGAATGTCCGTTTCTACCTTTTTTCCTTTTCAGCCCCAGGAGGCTGAAAAAGGAGATGCTCCATGAACAGAGAGGCCACGTGACCCCAGAGAAAGGACAGACTTGCGGTCACATCTGGACCCAGGATTTGGATTCAGGAGAGGACAAGCCTTTCCCAGAGACTGTTCTGCAGTTCAGCCATTTGCTTTACATTCCCCTCATTAGGACTGATTTTCACCAGCAGTTTCAACTCTCTGCTGAGTGATGTTCATCGGAAGAGTGCCCTCCTCTGGGATCCGTCTACACCGTCTTCACCGTGGTTCCTGCTTATCATCTGCACAGCTTCCCCAAGAGCAATAAACCAAACCGGCCCAGAGCACATTTGGAGTGAGAGAGTGGATCTATAAAAGGCCAACTATTTCGGGAAGGAGGCCAGAGGCTTCCTAACCAAACAAGCAGAAACTCGGCTCTCTTTTGCAGTCGACCATTTCCTTTCAGTCCTAGCCTATTTACGGAGTCCCTGGAATAGGTCACATCCTTCTCAGAATATCTAGCTCAGCAGAAGTCCATGAATTATTGACCAGTCCTGAACCCTTCAAACCCTGGACCAGAGATTCTTGACCTTTCTTTGGTCCGCAGATATATTTGGCAACCTGCTGAAACCCATAAACTCCTTCCTTAGTGTTTTTAAATACTTAACAAAAATGAAATAAGTCATATTGCAATGCAGGCATTAAAATGTCAAAAATAAATGTGTTATATAATGTGCATGCTTGTTTTGCTGGTATTAAGTAATGATACTCAGCGGTAGATCTAAGAACTACTATCATTTTGAAGAAGTATAAGTGTAAACAGTATTTCATGATGTCAACAGTAACTAAAATGTTAGGAATGTACCTGTGATTTCTATCGGTGATGAAGTCTGAGGTACTGTTATTACCTTTTTGGCTTACTGCCTCCATGCTTAAAGAAAATACAAAATTTAGTTAGAGTTAATGAAAACGAAGATGCTGTTCTTTAGGGCTGGTACCGTGGTTTTGTTTTATTTGTTTTGTTTTTTATTTTTTACCATCTAACACCGTATTTAATATGTAGGTTGTACTTAATACATATATGGACTTTTAAAAAAATGAATAATCAAATAATTAATTAGTGAGAAGAAAAAGATACACCTATAATTTCTTACATTTAGATAAAGTGTCTA
Source organism: Ailurus styani (assembly GCA_002007465.1). Classification (NCBI taxonomy): domain Eukaryota; kingdom Metazoa; phylum Chordata; class Mammalia; order Carnivora; family Ailuridae; genus Ailurus; species Ailurus styani. Next base: position 1,202,343 of record LNAC01000145.1, on the reverse strand, counting down.
TTGTAGGGCTGGCTCATAGTAAAAAATATTGTGAAGCTACAAACCCAGAACCTCTGTATGCTAATTTAGCCTTCAGCCAGTCTATTGCGCATGCCCCTCAGAGAGGGCGGGGCCACGGGATGGGGGAGGCCTGTCTGCTGTTTTGTCCCCGAAGTTTGGTGGGAGAATGCAGGGCTCCATCTTTGGTATAGCTACTGAAATATGTTCTGAGAAATATAGGCATTGCTGCTCTCAGGAACGTGTTTTCTTGCCAGCGAGTGGTAATTCCAATTCCTATTTGATATAAATTCCAGGTTCGGAGGTCATTGACTTGAATGTCTCATGATGTTTAATAGAACAAAACCATAATTTTGGCTTTCAACTTTATTAGGTCTGGGTTTTCTATCTTCTGGGACCCAATGCCTGACATTCTCCTTTAGTAACAGTGTTCCTCACCCTCAAGATCTGTATTTCTTTTCTTTTTAAAAATGTGCTGTTATCCCCATCCAAACGACCTTAATTTGTAAATACCCACTAGGTAGTCCTAACCTACCCATACAACTGTCTATCTAGTGGTGCTGCACAACTTTACCCCCAAATGGTGTGTAGTAGGGGTGGGATGCTGGTGACTCATTTTCTAGATCCTTTCTGCTTTGTTCAGCTCTGCACTCAGTAGAGTGTTATTCTATGGGTTAATAAAGAAAAGATGTTTGTGAGTTTTTAATGGTCATTATTTAGGGATTGCTATCTTTGGAAACACTATTGCATTAAATCCTATTCCTGTGTGCCTCTGGCCAGCAGGATTCTCCTCTGGGTGTAAGCTCTATGTGAACGAAGTGGGCAGATGCAGGGGCCTTCAACCGATTCACTAGAGCGTTTGACTTCCTGGTTAGGAAGACCCTCATTATCACTAACTTGAGAATTGCTGCCAGTTAGAAGACAAATGTGGTGGGGCCATGGTCATTCATCAAATGGAGGGAGAAAGCAACCTTTGCCATCCATTAGGATGAGATGAACAGCTTTGGTGTTAGCTCAGTTAAAAATGGTATATACACCCATGCCTACCCTATTAAATTCAGAGTCGAGGCATCGTCAGGAGTCATTTGACTGAGTCTCTGTCTCTGCCCAGGGAACTATTTTATGTAATCCAGCCTCTGGTTCTAAAAGTCTGGAGCCATTCTTTGTCACCTGCTCCGTGAGAGACTTCTCATTCAGTGCTCTCCATCTTTGGAGGACAGGAGACAGCTTTTGCAAAATGTTGTTTGGATACACAGACATTTAGTTGCAGCTTCTCACCAGAGCTAGCTATTTTTAAAGAGGTCTCCCCCTCTTCTTTTTTTGGAAACACAAAGCACATATTTCTCTGGCTAATTAGTATTTCAAAAGCAAACTCAGAGACAAGGCAAGGAATCCAGAAAGTATTTAATTTGTAGAACTGTTTTAATTTTGATGTAGCCAAGGCAGATTAAACACACTTGTTAGCAGAGGCTGGAGGGGCGCCTGGGTGGCTCAGCCGGGCTGAGTGTCCGACTCTTGATTTCAGCTCAGGTCATGGTCTCGGGGTAGTGAGATCGAGGCCGATATCGAGCTCTATGCTCAGTGGGGAGTCTGCTTGAGATTCTCTCCCTCTCCCTTTGCCACTCCCACCTGCTTGTACCTCCACTCTCTCTAAAATAAATAAATCTTAGAAAGAAAGAAAGAAGAGCAGGAAAGAGTTTGGGAAATGGATCTGAGGTCTCAAGAATTCTTGGGCAAGCAGCCTAGAAATCTTGATATGGACCTGGTCTCCTGGGCTAAGGATCCAGATTCAGCAAGGTGGTCACAGACCATGACTTCCATGAACCCGACTTCCTGGACTTCCACCTTCACATTCATCGACTTTGTTCCACTCTTGCCAAACCCTCCACCCCAGTCGCACCTCAGGGCTGTGTTAGATCTAGAAGAAGAGAAAGTACGAATGCCAGCTGGGCCAGGGTATTACCTGCTCCAAAGGAAGCAGAAGGGGGTGGGAGGCCACGGGCTGAGGCTCCTTGAGCAAAGCCACTGGCAGAGACCTGTGCCAGAGAGAATGCCAAGGGGTGCCAGGTTCCAGGAGCCAGAGCCAAGCACAAAGAGCCATGGCCAGAGACGCCAAGGCAAAGGAGAAAGGGAGAGGAGATCTGGGCCACTAATCCCAAAGCTCAGGGCTACAAAGCCTTATCTGAGAGAGGCTTATACCACAGCATATGGGCCAGCCAACTCTGGTTTTTCCCTTTCTCCTTTCTTCTTCTCATTCTGCATCTTTTTTCTGTGTGCTCTCACACATCCCCACGCTATCAGTGTTGATGAAATATGATTTCCAAAATCTACACCTTCAACCCTGACTCAGGCTTCTGAGCTCACGCCTCATCTTTCCTCTGTCACCTGTCTGTCTCTATCTGGATGGCCCCGGCAACCACTAACTGCATATCCATGACTCCGTGCCTGTCCTCTTCCCACGAGCATATCCTTCTGGTTCACTAATTAGAAACTGCAAAATTATCTCAGACGCCTTGTGTTCTCCCTCACTCCCCGCACGTCTACACATGCACAACTGGCCAGGGCGCCCAAGTGCTATATTGACTCATACCTCTGAGACACCGGTCAGATAGATCTCTTCTCTCTCCTTTCCAGGGCTGGCTCCCTAATTCAGACCCACACTGTCTCTTACCCTGACTTTTACAGTGACCTCCTCTCTGGTTCCAAGCCTCCTCCCATCCATTCAGATGTCAATCAGCATCACCTTCCAAAAACACTAATGTGATTATGCCCTTTCCATGGGTCACTCTTTTAAAGGCTCCCCATTGTATCTAGGACAGAGTCTAGGCTCTGTAGCAGGGCACACAGAGCTTTATGACCACCTGGCCCAGTCTCCATCCCCCAGTCACTTCAGGCAATTCTCCTGCTCCTGGGCCTTCACGCGTGCTGTTCTTTCTGCTTAGAATTCCTTTCTCGCCCAAGTGTCTAACCAATAAACTCTTGCTCATCTTTCAATGCCTAATAGGAGTGTGAGTCTCCCTTTATTACTGAACCCCAGCACTAGAACTAACTGCTGCATGTGTCCATACCTTAATAATACAACCTACACCATATTATAGTTAAATGTTTGTTTGCAAATATTTTTGAATGAATGAACTCTAGAGGTATAGTGAAGGGGAAAGGCATCTGGATCATAATCACCCAGCTCTGCTGTCCTGATCTTTATTCATGATCCAAAGCCCCATTCTGCCTTAGAAACAACAAAAGTTTTGTTTGGGTGTTAAAAATAATAATAATAAATCATCTGGGCAGAGTCTTGACAGGGCTACAAGCTCATCAGACAATTGGCTGAAAGACACTGACAGTTCAGGAACACATTTCCTTTAAAAAAAAATCTGTATTTACATCTCATGTTCAGATGAATACATTTCCTCTTACTTCATTTACGATCAAATATATTTTAATATTAAAGAATTATTTTTGACGCTACCTCCTGCTGCTGTTAGAAGGCACAGTGTCACATGATATATAACAATGAAATCTTTTTGTAGTAAATCCGGGATCACCATGAACCCAGAGGCATTGTCAGCTCTTTGTGTGACTTGGTCTATTAAAGTGTAGACACGTTAACTCTCATTATCTCTCACTTTGCCAGCAGACAAACTTAGGTGCACCAAAAAAGTCAAGTTTGACTTTAAGGAAAAGAATTTGATCAGAGTGTTCCTGTTCCTTGCTCTAGTTTCTAGGACACACTTGTCTTCTTAAGGAGGATTAAAGAAATTCAAGTAAGAAATTAAGAGAACTAAAGAAATTGGGATCTTATTGTTACATAAATGGGAAGACCTATGGAGAAGAACTAAAACACAGAACAAAGGATAGACCATAGAACAAAAAAAAAAATTGAATCAAACTGGATTTTTTTTAAATCCCATCTGCTGGTTGTTAGTTCTTTAGGACAATATAGTTTTAAAGTTTAAAATATTACCCTGGTTATAAATAATTCCCTTTCTTGACATCAGCATTACATTTGAGTACCTGTAACATGAAAATGAAGACCATCAGTAAGCCTTGACTAAATTATAAGATCAAAGACTTGACTCTAGAATGAAGTTACTTCTGGCCCTGTCATGATCCACTATGATAAAGACCTAAAGATAGGAAATAGACGGAATTTTTGCTGGTTTATCTCTTCCTGTCATGCCCAAGGTCAATGACAACAAAGAATGACAGCACTCATTGTGATGTGGATGCAAGTCTTCAAAGCATCAGTACAGCACTCCTGGGAGCAGCCACCAATAATCCATCACTGTTGGCCCACCTTTCAATAGGGGACCCAGCAGGCAGCTGAGGGGACACTCAAACTGGTCACTTTAGGAGTGTTTGATACAGGGACTCTTGCTCATTCTTGCCACGCTTAGGTCTGAAGGTCCAAGTGGTTTGGAGAATCCAGGAGCGGCTGGACGGAGAGCTGTGGTCTTTGGCCGCGAAGCAGCCAAGCATTGCATTCTGGCAAAGGAGGGGGCTGGGGCAATACATACCCAGGCCTTGCTCTTCTCTCACTGTCCGGTGCCCTGCCAGTGTGTTCCAGTAGTCAGGACTAGCTGGTGCAGTCTGTCTGGCTAGCCCTTGTGGTGCAGAACAGAGCAGAGAGCAGAATAGATCTGGATGGGACAATGGAACGTATTGGATTGAGAACAGATGGAAACCGCATTGCCTTTCATAAGGACACAATTGCACTGTCTTCTGCATGTGGATATAAAACCCAAACAAAACAGAATGGGCTGCTGCTTCTAGGATGTCTTCATTTTCCCACTAGCTAGGCAGGAGGGAGCCTATGGACCTCGGAGATGGATGAGGCCATTCTCCAAGTTTAACATTGTAAACCAATTGAATTGTTGGCAAGAGAGTCCCAGCCGATGTTGGTAGAAAGATGTGACAGACTATTTTGTTTCTAACGCTTCCCAGGCAAAGCATCCAAGGAAAATTTCCTCCTCCTTTTCATCTGTCTGCCGATGGGAGCCCTCATGTCTCTGGAGTCATCTGCAAATGTTACTGATCTCCCTTCTGAATCCCCAGCCAGTGGAGGAGCATGAGCTTCTGGTAGAGTTTATTCATATCCAGTCTATATATTTTTGATTGAAACCTGATATCTTGACTCTGGAGCCAAGTGTCTTGTGATCTGCCATCACCCAAATGTGTTACTGAGGCGTCATCCTGGGAAGGGGGGGGGGGTTCCTGCTGCAAATAAGATGTTGTTGGTTTCTTTTCTGTTGTGGAAAATGTTTTGTATGCTAGTTTTCAAAAATAAAAATTCTAAAACGGTCCGTGGAACATTCTAGGAGGGCTCTTGAGAGTGGAGAAGGTCTTGTCCAAGTAGGGTTTGTGTTAGCATCTGGCCTGTGTTTAAATGATCACATTAAGGAAGCAGCCTGTGGGATTTCCGCTAAATTACCTATAGCATACTGTGAATGCAAAGAGAAAAGGGGGAGAGAGAGGAAAACTGATATTAAAAAATGAATTTAAAGTATTGTTTCCCCTCCCCCCTTTGGTACCAGGGTAAGTAAAGCAAGGAGTGCAAATGTGAATTCTATATATAATTTATCACTGCTTCTCTCATGGTCATTTACAATTTTTTTCAATAGATATTTAGAGCCAGTATGGTTCAGTGTGTCTTACTTACACTGTTTCATCAGGAAAACAGAAGGAGCCTCTTATGGCACGTTTTGTAATTGTATTTAAAGACATTTGTCTCACTTTACTATTTAAAGACCACATGCGAAACAAGAAAACCCCTCTGTCTCTTTCTCTCCATTCTCTCCCAGATGCTGTAGTCCCTGTTCCCCCTCTACTTAGTTCATCTCTATGCTTTGCTCCTTTGATTTCTCTTTAACACTGATGTTTCCTGCCTTTCCTGAGCCTTCCTGTAACTTGGAGTCAAGTTTGGGAGGTGCTTGGGTATCAATACTCACCAGACCTCACTTGCCCTGCCTGTCTGTTCCGATGAGTTCAGCCTATCGTGAGAAACACAGCACACTCAAGCAGGGGTAAAGGGTGATTCAGATATGGCTCCTGCCCAACAGAGCTTGCAAGTCTGATGAGGGAGTCAGAAACACACACAATCTACTATAGTTCGAAGGAGTAAAACATATACTAAGAACAGAAATGGGAATCTTTATAAAGAGAGGGCTCCCAAGGAAAAGCTGAATTCTGGCCAGATATGGGTGAGAATGGAAGGCTTCAAGAAGGAAGCGGCACTGAGGACGAGCCTCCATTCTAAGAGGGAAAGCCAGGAGACCTCCAGCCAATCAGAAAAGTCACTCTTGGGGTCTGGTGATGTACCTCTCACCCAGGGGAGAGGCCGGGCTATGGGAGTGAGTCAGATCCCTTTGGGAAAGAACACAGTGGGGAAAGGAAAAGAGGAAGGGCAGAAGCTTGGCCACAGCCTATACTGAAGGAAGAGAAGCCAGGCAGGGGGCTTTGGGAAAACCATCAGAGTTTGGAGGACAACCAACAGGTCAGTGGCAGGGAAGCTAAGGGATGAAGACATTTCCAAAGGAAAGACAGTGGATGACTCATGAGGAGAATGTCAGCTCACATTTGTGGACTGTTTGCTGCATGCCAGGCATTATACTGAAGCTCCTAATAGCTAAAAAGTGACAGAGTTAGAACTTGTACCCAGGCTTGATGGATGCCAGCACTCTTAACTTTGCAGATGCTTACGAGAATGAAGATGTAGAGCATGCCCTTTGCCATGTCGGAGCTCACTAGCGACAGCCCAAATGAGAGATTTTGGTAAAATGGTCAGGAGGCGTTGCAAAGTAAATGTGTTGAGGTTGGCATCTCTTCCAAAAAGTTTGGCAGTAAAACTTAAGAAATGGGGTGGTAGCTTAAGAGACTAGGAAGGCTTTTTTTGAAAGGGGAGCTGCTTGGACATTCGGTTGACCATGAGCTTGACAACGTGAAAGGAGATTCCCAAAGAGGTGGGAGGAAATGGGATCAAGGACACACATAAAAAGGTCATGGTGGAAAGGGTGAGGGACACTGCTTCCTGCCTCTGAGATAAGAGAAAGGGGACAGGATGAGCATTAGGCAAATCTGCTGCTAGAGGAGTTGAGGAAGTTTGCCCAGAAGGGCCCGGCCCTCCATCTTCTCACAAAAGACTGCTAATGAAAGGGGCAGGGAACTCCGAAAATAGAAAGTAGAGTGGCCCCTGTCGATCATGTGCTGGGCCAAGCTGATTTGTAGCAAGTAGGAAACGTCCACTTAGAATGCCAATGAAGTCTATTTGGGACAGAGAATGCAGAGCAGGAAAACACCACCGTGGGGTAAGATGGAAGTTGTTTTTGAAAGTAAGGAATCCCTAAGACCAAAAAAGCAGATTCACATTCCGACTGAGGGCCTAGATTTCTTCCCTTACTCATTTTTTCAGCTAAGAAAGCAGTAACCAAAGAGTCTGGACATCTGTATACCAGAAAGACCTCCGATAAATTAAAAGTCACCTTGGCAGAAAGCAGAGTTCTGAATGCCCCTGGTATAACAAAAGGTTCTTTGTGGGATAAACTCTAGAGAACAGGGGCTTAAAGTAGCGTTTTCTGCATTACCTGGAGAGCCAGCTTAGGGGCAGGGCAAGAAGATCCTTCATCACTTCCTGACATAGGATTTGCCTTCCCTGGTTGATTGTGAAACAAAGTATAGTGAAAAGAGGGACACCTGGGTGGCTCAGTCAGTTAAGCATCTGCCTTCGGTTCAGGTCATGAACTCACGGTCCTGGGATCAAGCCCCACATGGGGCTCCTTGCTCAGCGGGGATTCTGCTTCTCCCTCTCCTTCTGCCACTCTCCTTGCTTGTGCTCTCTCTCTCTGTGTCGAACAAATAAGTAAAATCTTAAAAAAGAAAGTATAGTGAGAAGAACATGACCCTGAGCTTGGAGAGCCCACAGTTCAAGTGTGGATCCTGTACTTATTAGCGCATGGCTTAGGCAAGTTACTTACTCCCTGTGAACTTCATCTACAGAATGAAGGTCGTAATACCTACCACACAGAGCTTCTGAATTGGATGAGATAACAAATCTTCCCTTTCACTACCTGCCCTGGACACCGAAAAATTCAAGTTCAAAGTTGAGGAAAGAGTGGTGTATATATTACGTCTGTCACAGTACTATGGAGTCTTCTCTCAGAGACTTAAGCAGGTCTTTAAAAACAACAACAACAACAAAGTGACAGGAATTATTTTACTTTTGTTCAGCCAAGAAATAAATGGTCAGGAGCAAGTCTAGTGCAAACTGGGAAAACTACTAAGATGCAGGCACCTGCCAGAATTCCCTGGGGTCTCTTTTTGGTCTGCCAGTCACTACTATTGCCCCTGGCCATGCTCTTCAGAACATCTAAAAATACATGTGACAGAACGGGGGAGACTTGCAGTGGAGGGAAAAGGCAGGCACTTGTACAAATCAAGATAATGGAAGGTTTGGTGTCTCCCCAGGAGTGACAGAATCAGGTATGAGAGATTTCCTCAGAACCACTTAATCTGGATGTCAGGAAGTTGTTTCTAGAAAGACAGGCCTAGTGCTAGGGTAGGAAAGCCCTCCACTCTTCAGACTATGATGAGGGAGGCACCAAACTAATAATAGCAGCACAGCTCTTGTTAGGTTCTCAGTCACAGAATTCTTGACATTGACCTTCCTTAGCTTTGCAAAACCGTGGAATAGTAACCTCTTTTCATGAAGCGCACACTACTTCAGTATGAAAACGGGGGATCAGAGAACTATGGCAAGGTTCTGCCTTGTATCGACCAATCCACCTGCCTCTGACTGAGTCTCTGCCTTCTCTCCAGTCACTGTGGTGACCTGGTCTTGCTCCTGCCTGTGACCAGTGTCTCTACCTGGGCACTATGCCATCCCTCAGTCCTGCCCAAGGATGTTTGCTTCAGCAATTCTTCCTTCTTTTGCCTCACCTTCAAGTTTTCCCTCTCTACAGGATCATTCCCATCAATATGCAAACATACTGTAATACCTGTCCTCTTAAAAAGATCCCTCTCTTGGGACATCTGGATGACTCAATCGGTTAAGCATCTGCCTTCAGCTCAGGTCATGATCCCAGGATCCTGGGATCAAGACTCAAGGTGGGCTCCCTGCTCAGCGGGGAGTCAGCTTCTCCCTCTGCCCCTCCCCCCTCTATCTCCTTCAAATAAATAAAATCTTAAAAAAATAAATATCCCTCTCTGACCCTTCTTCCTCTTCATCCCATTTTTCTCCTTTCCATCATAGCAAAGCCTCTTGAAAGAGGCATCTGTTATTGTAACTTCCAGTTGCTTCTTTCTCCCTCTCCCTTGAACCCACTCCAGGCAGGTTTGAGACCCCGTTCCTCTGCTGGCATTGCTCAAGGTCACCAGTGAGTTACAGTATTGCTAAATCTAATTGAACTTTTCAGACCTCATCCTAATTGACCTCCGAGTACCCTTCAACCAAGCCAATGCCCTTTCTTCCTTGGAGTACTTTCTTCTCTCGGCATCCAAGTTCTCCTGCTATGTCTCCTGCCTCACTGGTCAGGGTTGTCTTCATCTCTCCAAACTCTAAAGCTTGGACCTTGTCAGGGCTCAGCCATGGCATGTTTCACTTTTCTAATTACTTTTGCTCCCTTGGTGACTATTTCCAGTCTTATGGGTTTAAGTGTATCTCTGCTGATGGCTCCCAATATTGTATCTTCACTCTAGACCTTTCCCTTAAATTCATCAGAGCCCACTCGACATTTCCAATTGGATGTTGAATTGGCCCCTCCAACTTGCTGTGTCATTCTCCCTGAAATCATCTTCTCTTATAGTCTATTTAGGGCCACTGTGTTCTAGCAGTTCTTCCAGCCAAAGGATCTTGAGGACATTCTTGACTCTTTCCTCTCTCACACACTCTGTATGCGACCTCGCAGCAATTGCCGTTGGCTCTACCTTCAGAACACAGGAGCCATCCTCCACCCTCCTGCTGCTGTCCTGGTCCAACTCCGCACCATCTCTCACTACTGCTATAGTTTCCCTCCTCCTACCCTTGCCCCTCTGCAGAGTCTTCTTGCTCCATTAGCCAGAGCTATCCTGCTAGAACATGAAGTTTAATCATGACACTCCTTGCTTAAAACCTTCTAAGGGCTTCCCATCTCATCCAGAATAAAAGCCAAGTCAACACAATGATGCAAATACACATAGTATTTGTTGAAAGGTTGAATGAATGGATTTTAATCATTAAATATATTTGAAAACCCAAAGAGATTATCATCAAATTTTTTAAGAAAGGCATTTTGAGGGAAAAGTGACTGAGATCTAGTGATCTGGAGTATTCAAATTCATGCCAGAGATGTCACTTACTAGTAAGTTTACCCATGGTCATAAAGAACGAGATTATCAGGGGTAGTATTTTCTTAGTTGCATGCTGATGGTACACCTCCAGCCAGAGGGCTTCCTGCTGCCAATAAAGAACCAATTCTGTAACTCTAACATTAAGACTAAAACTATGGTCACATTTACCAAGCAAGAAATCTTGGGCAGAGTGGCATTACTCCTTAATGATTTATAATATCAAAGTGATAGGATAACATCTCTGGGCAGTGAGGAAAGGCACTGCATTATGGTCTTGGTTATGGTTATGGATATGGATGGGAAAATCTGTTCTGTCAAGTTTGTGACCCAGTCCCATTTTCAGGCCTCAGAAATGTGAACTGAATTGGATTTAATGTTTCTTTTGTATGAGTGAGACATGGCTTCTCCTTTTGAACAAAAAGGCTATACTTCAAGCACCGTGTATAAGAGATTTATGGGTAATAAATATGATGTGGCAGCTGAACTTACAAAGGAATTCAAAAGTATTTTCCCCAAAATATGAATTAAGTGACTAGCTGTGTGACATTAGGGAAGGCTCTTGGCTTTTTGGAACTACCATGTCTGTATGTGTAATATGCTAGGGTGTGCCATATGATCACTAAGGTCAATTTCTACTCTTATATTCTTTGGACATGACATCATCTAAACCTTTTCTTTGTAAAATAATACAATAAAATGTGTCCTATCTAGCTCATATTTTGCTTAGGATCAGGGATATAATGGTTCTGGAAGCTCTTAGTAAATTAAAACACTTTGCCAGTGCAAAGCATTTGTTACTATTCTTTATTAGCTTGATACAATGTGTGTAGAATGTTATGGTCCCCACAATATTTTTTAATTTAAATTACAGTTAGTGAATATGCAATGTAATATTAGTTTCAGGTGTACAATATAGTGGTGCTCATGACGACAAGTGGACTCCTTAATCCTCATCACCTGTTTCACCCATCCCTCCCCACCCCCCACCCCCACCAACTCCCCTCTGGTCACCATCAGTTTGTTCTCTATAGTTAAGAGTCTGTTTCTCAGTTTGCCTCTCTTTTTCTCCCTTATGATTATTTGTTTTGTTTCTTAAATTCCACATGAGTGAAATTCTATGGTATTTGTCTTTCTCTGACTGGTTTATTTCACTTAGTATTATACTCCCTAGCTCCATCCATGTTATTGCAAATGGCAAGATTTCATTCTTTTTATGGCCGAGTAATATTCCATTATATATATATCACACCTTCCTTGGGTCCCCAAAATATTTTTAGGAAAAGATGGAACTCTAATGAAGAGCAAATTTGACCACCACACTAATACATAAAGTACTTGGATAATTGTTCTTTGAATTTTGTTGAAGTAAATTAATTTTTAAGGCTGTAATAGTTATGATTGTTTTAGTTCTATATGACAGATAACATAACCCAAATTAGCCCATGTAAAAACTTGCATAAAAACTGGAGAGTCCAGGCAAAATCAACTTTAGATGGGGCTTGTTCAGCGTGACATGATGTCACCATAAGCTGATTACTCTCTTCACATCAGCCTCTTCCATACCAGCTCTAATCACAGGACTTCTCTGGTCATCAGATGTCTTCCAGAAGTCCTCAGGGTGACAGCCTTCCATGTTTGAGTACAACAGGGAATAGCGAAGCTTTTGTACATTGAGTATTAGCAAACATCCAGTGAGTCACATACAATCTCCTGTACCAATTTGTGTGATCAGGAAAATTACAATATGTTGATTGGTTTGGGCCTCTCTATAAGCTCTGTCCTAAGGCAGGCTGAAGCCCTGTCCAGCCCTTCTGGAATAGCAGCGAGTAGAAATGGATCCCCTCCTCAGTTTGGTCCATTGACCCAAGCAGAAAGAGTCATTACTTAGGAGGCAGGCCACATGTGTACATCTCATAAGAAAAATATAGGCATCCAATCTTGCCACTGCTACTGTATGCTCTCCAGTTGCCAAGAAAGTGGCACATCTTTTTACTGTGCCAACGAGCAGGCTGTTGGGAGACCATATTAACTTTTGTTAATAGAAAGCTCTGAGTTTGCAGAGTAAAGCCAAATCTCCCCCAAGAGCCCGTACAGTCAGCTCTGTTTATCTAGTCCTTGCTCTCAGGTAAAGCTGCTGGATCAGATCAGCCATACCATTAACCAGCTATGAAAAGGACATACCACTCACAGGCTTTGGTACAGATCTGTCCCGGGCCCCCACAGGTAGGCACTGCTCTCACACAGTTCAAGGGGGAGAACTGTCTCTCCTCCAAGAGCAAATTAAACACAACTTTGTGGGTTTCGTGGTTAACTGCCAACAAGAAGATGAATCTCTGAATTAATAGTTCATGACAGGATGACTTGGGAGTTCTTGGCAGAAAGCGGTGTTTCTAATACTAATGTTCCTTATGGCAAGAAAAGGCATATATGCTAAGTAGCCCATATTCACTGGTAGTATTTGCGTAAAGGATTAGCTCTATTATTATATTCAATGCCAAGATTTCCCAAGGTGAAGGAGATGGTAGACACTCGGCATGAATATGGTAATGTAGCTGTGCCATTACAAACCCTGTGAACAGTGTAACTGTGGAGGCTGTACCATCAACGTGACACGTTTTCACAGGAGATTCTTCTCTCCTGTGAATATGAATTCCCCTCCGTCATATGAGAACTGAATCTTATAATGGAAGCCCTGCTACAAGAAGATTTGGCTAAGCTGTCAGACTGTTAAATAAATGGTCTCTTACAATTTGTTTAGACCTCTACTGAGCACAACATTTCAATAAAGAAGGACAATTTTAATGGCCTGAGGGGAGACCGGAGAGAGATTTCAAGTCTGTGTTGGTGGCTGACCTTTATCTCATTTCAGGGACTTTATTTTTCTGAGCATTGAGGAGAAAACAGTAGAAAAGTTGCTTCTGAAGATTCTTGGGGAAGTGCCACATCTGTTAAAAGAACTAGTCAAATCAGGGTCTTTCTCACACATAATTTGTACCAGAAACAGAAATCAAAGTCTGTAGTGTCAAAACACTCTTATATTTCTCCTACCTTCATCGTGATGCCTGTTGATTGAGTAGGACACTAAACCATCCCCTGTGTGAAGGCAAGAGTAAAGAACAGGAAAGTAAAAAACCTGAAGTTCACATAATTTTCACTGCAAACTATTTGTCTGCCTAGATTTTTTTTTTCAGTGTGTGTGATTGCTAAATTTTCTCCCAGGGTATTGGTCACCAAAACTATTACAGGAAAGACTGGCTAACAGTGAAGTCTCAAAAGCAACTGTTCTGGCTGATTTCAGCATTTCCAACTGCCCTCCATGAGAGACTCGTCTCTGGCCATGGCTATACTCCCGCGTACAAAACCCATAGAAAGGAATTGGCGGAAGTGTGCCAGTACAGCCCTTTCTTTATTTATAATGGGCTTGGCAAATACATCTGAAGTAAGCTTTTTCTCAAAAAGTTCTAGGGAGATGGTCATTTGCCATTTATTTAAGGCAGGCAGGCAGGCAAGAGCCATGCTATGCGTTCAGATGCTGGGATCAGATGGCCCTAGACGGTGTGACTGTGCAAGTTAGTAAATCTCTCTGATCTCAATTTTATCATCTCTAACACGAGGATGAGGCTGGTATTTAATGCTGCATTGTCTTGAGAAATACATAAGGTAATGGGCATAAAGTTCTTAGCATAGTTTCCGGAAAAAACTTCTAGAAGCGCTGGACACTTTTAGATAAAATGTAAGTGTGAGCGAAGATAAAGTGTAAGTGTAAAATTTCCCAGTCATCACACACATGCGCGTGTGCACGCGCATGCACACACACACACAGTCTGAAGGAGAATGGAATTTTCTCTCTGACCAGAGCAGCTACCTGCTTCTGAATTTGCTGAAATATGTCTCTTAACTGTAATGCATCTGATAAAGGGATTAAAAAATGCAAGTTTTGCCTTCATGGACTAGACAGAGCCAGCCATATCCCTGGGATACAGGGAGGGGCTGGGGTCTCTGAGACTAAGAGAGGAAACACCCCAGGCCCTGATCTCTATGGACCCCTAGGTCGGCGCCAGCAACCGGTGCAGAAACCCTGGACAGAGACACTGCCAGGCAGCTGCCCCCGGCTGGGCACGGTCATTTTGCCTGGCAGAAGGGTTGACCAGATAGCCTCTCCCTCAAGCGGTGCAAAAACCAATTACAAAGACATACGTGTTCTCTTAGGAGTGATCCTGTGGGCACAGAAAAATAAATAAAAGCCTCCCCTTGTCCTTATTTTAAGAGGAAAAAATATCCTTCCCAGTTCCTTCCTGTAAGAAAGAGCCGTAGGATATATTAAGTAGGGAGAATAGGGTGAGACAAGACCTATCTTTATTTCCTCGGACAGTGATCTTGGAGAAATCGCAATTTCCTTCGGTGGAGTTAAGAGGGAAAAATAAGGGAAAACCAGAGCCTCCGAGGGTTTCCTTTGTGGCCGGTGCGTTGGCAGGGGCTTCGGGCCTGTGTCCCGGTGGGGTGGCTGGCCCCGGGTCTCAGGTGGCGCAGGGCAGGTCACCGCAGCTTTGGCTGCAAATGGACGGCCGGGGCCATTTAGCAGTGTGGTGCGTTGCTAATTAGTGGCAGATCTGGCTGGTGTCTGCCAGCGAAGAACCTCGGGCCGGCTCTGGCCCCATCTGCTGTGAAAATAAGGATGATCAAATTTTACAAAAAGATTTTCCTTTCACAGGGAGCCCCTATCTGGTCTTTCACAGGAAAACTAACAGGGGAAGACTTTTATTCTCATCATGCCAGCGTTGTTTGGTTGGTTTGTCTTGGTTTGGTTTAAGGGACAGGGGAGTTTCCTCCCTGATGTTTTTTTCTTGGGGCTGGTTAAAGAGCTCCCCACATCTGAGGAGTTCTCTGTTTCCTTTGTTAATCTGATTCTCCCTCCAACCCTGAGCACTGCAGAAAATCTCTGAGAAAACAAGGTCTACACTTAGCTCTTCAGGGTTAAGGAGCTTCCCTTTATTCCACCTACCTCTGTTCATCTTTTGCTGCTGCAGGGGAGCCAGGCCCCTCAAAAGCTCATTTACTGGAGCCTGACTTTTCTTGGAGAAAATGTCAGGAGATCCTCCCTGTTCTTAGAGTGGTTTTTGAGCTGGGAAGTTCACTTCTTGTGTCTCTGTGTGTTTGTTTGCTTGGTTTTTTTTAGTCAGGCAGTAATTGCCCATGTTTTCTTGTTGAGTCATATTTACCTGGGATTAGAAACCTGGACAAAGTATATAAACAGAAAAACAAACCCAGGAAAACAAAAACAGTGGGTGGCTTTTCTCCTATCCCATGTATGGATTCCAAAAATAAGTGAAGGTACAGGCATTTTTAGTAGTCCTCCCCTTTCCTAAAGGACTGGGCAAAGATGTCTCGGCTCCCCACCCCCCACCCCCTTGTTTTTATTGTTCTTGTGTCACCTAATCTCTTTCTGGCTTTTCTTGGAGCTTTTCTGCATAGCTTTCATTAGCTGGATGCTTCTAATAACTCCCAGCCACTCATTTTCAGTAACTTAAAAAAAATCCAGTAAGAATGCAAGAGTTGTATACCACTTGCAGCAGATAACTATTTCTCTGTTAATTAAGTCATTATGATCTTATTGCTCTGAGAAGGATTCTGCCTGTATATCCATCCACTCCGTAGCCCAGAATAATGAAAACTCCGCAAGAACCTTTGCTGATGGGCGCACCTTTGAGTTTACAAAGATTAATGATTTTAAAATTGACTCTACAGACCACTAGTAATGAAATTAACCATATCCAATTTTGAAAGCCCTAAGACCGGAGAGAAATTGCAAATTAGCAATGAAAAGTAGTGTGTTCTTGGTGACGTGAAGCCCAAGCTGATGCTGGCCCACTGACGTGTCATAGAATGCAGCAGGTTAGGTTAATATTGTAGCACTGGGTTAAATGTCAGCCTAAACATGAAATGTGTGGATAGCTTTAGGAGACATTCATTTGCAATTCCTGAAGTACTTGAAGTAGTGACAGGACAGACAGTGACCATATGATTATACTACTTACAGTTATTAATTATTATATCCTACTGGCACAGGATAATAAATGAAAAAAAGAAGGAAATAGTTTGGGCTGTTATCTTGCTTCTGTTGAAGTCATAATAATGGTAGCAACAATACTAGCTACTATTTGTTAAATATTTGCTGTGTTCCAGACACAAGGCTCAGTATTGATTACACATTACTTCAGTTGTTCCTACCAGAGTCCTATGTGGTATACACTGTTGTTATTGCCACCCTTTTCCAAGTAAGAAACTAAAACGTAACAAAGTTAAATAACTTGCTTGGCTTAATCAGCTGTCAAGCAGTAGATATGGGAGTTGAACCTTCATCTGTTTGATTCCAAAGTATAAGCCTATAGTCACTATCTTTCCCCGCCTCTGTATAGACCACAGCTACTCTGTTTTATAGAATCACATGACTGGGAAGGGAAAGCCAAGATGGCTGCCTCGGGCAAGGCTTCAGTCAGTCATTTGAAGGTCTTTTAAATAACATCCCTAGCTTCTTATAAGAAATTTTCTCTTTGACAACCAATTTAAATTCCTCATACTGTCCTTTCAAACTCTTAGCTGTCATGTCCTTTCCATTGCACAATTAGAAGCTCAATGTGACCCTCTTGCTTCTTCAAAGAAAATAAAAGTAAAGGTACATGTTACAGTCTCTGAACCTCCTTAGTTAACATCTCCAAGCTCCCATCCAGCTGTCAATGAACACCTTCACATTGTGACACTGGAGCATCTTCCTGTGGTGGTACATGACCTGAGGTACTCAGAAGCCTGGACCCAACAACCAAGTGACTTTAAATGCTATGGTGCAAATCTTTGAGAAGAAATGTGTGTAAGTCCTCTCTCAATGTCCTCATCTAAATCAACTTTCTTTTCAAATATTGCAACATGGGATTTATAATTCAAGTGTTTTGTCAAGTACAGGTTTTTCTGATCCTGATGGGTTAAAGGGAAAATGCTATTTTTTAAAAAGATTTATTTATTTATTTATTCGAGAGAGAAAGAAGTGGGGAGGAGCAGAGGGAGAGAGAAACTTTAGCAAACTGCACTCAGCACAGAGCCTGACATGAGGCTCAATCTCAGGACCCTGAGATCATGACCTGAGCTGAAACCAAGAGTCAGATGCTTAACTGACTCTGCCACACAGGTGCCCTGAAAATGCTATTTTAAAGACTTACTTTTATGAGATCTATAACTTTTTATGCTCCCCTGTTTCTCTTCTCATCTCTCCTGACTCCCCATTCCATTTAGCATTTCTTTTTTTAAGATTTTATTTATTAGAGAGAGAGAGAGAGATAGCGACAGAGCTAACGAGAGAGAGCAGGAGCCGAGAGGAGAGGGTGAATCAGTCTCCCCTCTGAGCAGGGAGCCCGACAGGGGCTTGATCCCAGAACCCTGAGATCATGACCTGAGCTGAAGAGATGCTCAACCATTCAACTAACTGAACCACCCAAGGGCCCTCCCCATTTAGCATTTCTTAATGGTTTTACTCTCAGTAATACTACTTTTACATTGAATGCACTCTTTGTAGTAACAAGAGCTAAAGAGTAGTGTATATACTGGATTGCTTTTCAATTTCTTTTCAAGAAAAACTTGGCTCAAAAGGGCAGTCAGAAATAGAGCATTCTGGCTATTTCTCTCTTATTTTTTTCATCTTTGACTCTTAGTACACATTTCAGACAGCAGCCTTACCTCTACTACCCCTCCTTGGGCTTGACCTGTCAGTCTTGGCCAGTTTCCAGTGAATTCTATTTCTATGACATAGTGTGGGAAAAACAAAAGTAGTTTGTCATCTCAAGCACTAGCAAAGTGTACTATTTCCCTCTCATGTAACCCTGTCTTTCTCTCCTGTGTTTCTCTCCTACTTCATTAAGTTTCAGAGTAGCTAGAATACCCAAAACTAAGTTTTCACTATAAACAAAGTTCCCTCAAGTCCAGAGAAAGTAAAATGGACCAGACAAATGATTTTGGTCTCTCCGTGCTTGCTTTATTAGTTTAAAGAGCCACATGAAGCCACAGGTTTGCATTTCCATCTCAAGAAAGATGGCATAATTTTTTTTTTTTTTGTAGCCAAGTTCATCTAAAGTTGAATACGTGAGACATGGAGAATCCAGAGTTTGATTTTCTGGCTTATTTCTACAGCAACTGGAATACAATGCTAGATCCAGGGGAACCACTCAATAAATACGTGCCAGTTTTAGCACCTCTCAGCCTTACAAAAATGCTGGAACATTTAAGCAGTTCTGGAGGTAGATGAGAACGACGAGTACAAGAAGGCAAAAGTGAAAAAGGTGTGGCTGATATTTCAGGTGCCTGGAGCCTCCTTAAGTTATCACTGTGCGAGCTCATGTCATCTCCAGATTGCTGTGGAAAATTTAAAGGAAACCCTTGTAAATCCCCCAGGCAGAAAATGTTTCTGAAACCTATTGAAAGATATAACTGGAAACATAATTGCTATTGAAAACTTGAGGATAGGGAACTGTGACCGCAGTTTGATAATATCATTTAATTTAAGAATGTGTGTACAAAGCACAGATGATGATGATGATGGAATTAACAGCACTGCTCAAGTCTTCATTCACAAATTAGAGACAGACAGGGCAAGGTCTGGTATTGGTTGAGTTTGGACAAAGGAGCATGCATGCAAAGGGAAGTCGGGAAACCCATAAAAATTGTGTTTTTATGTTTTATGGTGCTTTGGGCAGCCTTCCTTCCTTCCTTCCCTCTTCTCTCTGAGTCAGCCACCCTGGACTCAGGGACGCTGTGCTCTGCAGACACCGTGGCAGAGTGAGGGAAGGAGAAGGAACCAGTGAAACATTTTTGCCCGTCAAAAGTGCATTGGAACCATAAGCTTCTCTTTTAAAATGAAACCAACAGCAATCTGGAAACTGAAGGTGTAGAAAGGCACAGAAGCAACTGTTTGCGTCCTCACTCTGTGGCAAGGGCAAATTACTGACCCTTTCTTCACTTTAGGTTCTTCACCTGTCAAGCTGAGATCAGGTATTTACTTTTGCTCTCCTTGGGAAGGTTCGTTAAAATAACGCACAAGGAAGCACTCCAGGCTCAGTGGACCTGAGGATGATGGTGGTGGGTGGGGTGACTAAGTATACTCATTTCCTGGGGCTGCCATAAAAAAAAAATCACAAATTGGGTGACTTTGAACAACAGCAATGTCCTGTCACACAGTTCTAGAGGACCGAAGTCAAAAATCAAGGTGTCCACAGGCCACGCTCCCTTTGAAGGCTCTAAGGAGAGCCCTAACTTACTTCTTTCGGCTTCTGCTAGATCCCGGTGTGTTTTGGCTGTGGCTGCATCACTCCAATCTCCAACTCTGTCTTCCCTATCTTCTTCTCTTCTTATAAGGATACTTATCACTTGATTTACGGCCAATTCAACTGATCCAGGGGTATCTCATCTCAAGATTCTTCACTTACTGATGCTACAAAGACCCTTTCTCCAAATAAGGTCACACGTACAGGTAGTGGGGTTAGGGCTTGGACATATTTTGAGGGGCAGACCACAATCCAACCTACTGCACTAAATTTCTAAGTCCCAGGACTGATTGGTCATTCATAGCTTACTGTGAATTCGTCTAACCAGAGAACAAATTTATGTAAAGAATAATGAGTGTTGCTCTGCTGACGACCAAGGGAGAGTCTCTTGGAGCTTGGACGTTTCGGGGGAGGGAAAATGAGAATGGAGTGCCACTTGTCGAGTACTGAGGATCCTGGCACTGACGGAAGGGGCGCAGGGGAAGAAAAGCAGACTGGGAAGTGAAAGACGACCGTCACCTTCCTCACGTTCATTCCCCGGGCCCTGGTGGTTACTGTTGCATGTAAGAAACAGAATCATTCGGGTGCCACTTCGGCACATTTGTGCCACCCGTGTCTTCTATCTGGTCTGTTAAGTGAATATGAGGTGAGATGCACTGCTCTCCCTAAAAAAGCATACCTTGGGGTCAGGGGCCCAACCCCTGGGGCAGGTAGCGATGTATGTGCACATCATTAATTGCCTGTCAGGAAAGTTTCTCATGATGGAGAATAGAAGTAAGGGTGTCTCTGCTCTCCTGAGCCTGTAGGAGGATGCTTTCTGTCTGTCCATCCATTCTCGCTGCCTGATCCTGCTGGAAGCTGCAGCTAACACATACCACCTCTTAAATTAATAATGCATGGCCCAGTAGGGGCCTGAACGCAGCAAAGCCCATCAGCATGGTCTTGGGCGGTCTCCAGAACTACTTTCATTGACTTTGACAGCTGTGCCTATTTCTGACACTCCTGGAAATAATCGAAATCCAAAGGACATCTTAGAACGTGGGGTCTGGAGTCTAAACTTCTTCTTTGTTCTAATATCTCTGATATACATTCATTTATTCTAAATAACAGCTAATATGGAGTGAACATTCAGTTGTATTCTAAGCACTGCTCTGTATGCTTATGATGCATTATTTCTTTAACTCTCATAAGAATCTTGCATGGTGGGTATATTAGTGCCTCTACTTTTAAGGTTACAAGATGGATGACCAGAGACTTGAAGTAACTTGCCCAAAGTCACACAACTAGGAGGTGGAGGAGCTAGAAATCAAATCCCAATGTCTCTAAGAGCAAAGCTCTTGCCATAAACCACAGCCCCAGGGGTGACAGGGGCAAGTCACCTACCCAGGTGGAAGTAGGCAGGGGTCCATGCGAAAACAAGCTTCTTAGGAGGAAGAAAGGCTCGGAGAGCTAAGAAACGAAACTGGAGAATTTTCAGACCATGTGACAGGTATACTACTGTCGCTGCTCAGCGCCCAGCCTCCTGTGTCCTTCGCCGTCAGCCCTCAGCCTCTCTCAAACACTGAAGGGACAGAATGCAGCTGCCCTCAAGAAGGTGGCAGAAGCTGACAGTATGGAAATATATCAGGTCAGTTCTTATTTGCATGTCTGGTTTGAAATCAGGATAGCTCGGAAACACACACACACACACACACACACACACACACGCACACACAACAGGACAGATGGCTGTTCCTCGGAAAGCTTCCTTTAAGAAATGGGATTCTGTGTCCTTATTTCACACAGCGCAAACCCTATCTTGGAGTGTCTCGTGTTGCTATCTAGCTGCAGGTGTTGCAACTTATAAAATAGGGGCCGAGCCTCTGCACGGTGATGCCACGCTGCGGGAGCTGGTGAGCAGGAGCGCAGACGCGTGTGCAAACGCGGGTCGATAGAGACCCTTTTGCCACCTTCACAAGGTGCTGTGGGTCATTTTCAGAATGATTCCGAGACTGCTTGCTATTTGGAATGCTCAGCAATAATTGAATACAGCTGTTTGAGCATTTCTAAATGATTTCTAATTTCGGAGTGAGGAAACACCAGAAAGATTTTGTTGCTCCAGTTGCAAAAAAGGAATTTCTTCTTGGGAACTTTCATTCTAGACAAATAATTGCACACGTGTTGGGGGAAGAAAACCCTGCAAAGCTTTTTGACATGTAATGTATAAACACCAGTTCCAGGTCTTGCCCGTCAACTCATCCAAATATATATGCTCTGAAATGTCTATTTTTCGAGTTACTCCCATGAATTATTTTGAAGGCCATATTTTGTGTTCATCAAAAAATAATTTTTCTCACATGTTAACCCCAGAAAAGTTTCCAAAATAATGGAACTTTCTCCTTGAAAGAAAGTGTTCCAGTTAACTGCATAAGAAACTATCTCAAAATACAGCAACTTAAGACAACAACATTTTTAATATGGTCACGGATTGCACAGATCGGGAATTTGGATAAGGCACACAAGGGTTGTGTTGATTCTGCTCCAGGGTGTCTGAGATCTCAGTGGAGAAGGCTTATAACTTGAGGGTGCCCATGAAGACTGGGGACTGGACTCCTCCGGGACTCCTGCATCGGGCACCCGGGCTAAGGTGACTTGATGAGTGCTGACAGGAGCCCCTATGCATGTCCTTTCCATGTGGTTTGGCTTCCTCGCAGCGTGGCAGCTTCAGCGACGCAAATGCAAGCGTCCCAGGGAACAAAGCAGAAGCTGGATCTCTTGTTGTGACCCATACCGTCACCCCCACCACACTCACTTGGCCAAAGTGGTGAGAAGCCCACCCAGATTCAAGGGAAGGGGGACACCACCTGCTGATGGAGAAGTGACAGGTCACATCACAGAAGAGCCTGTGAAAAGGGACTTATTATTGCAGTCGTCTTTGGAAGAATACAATCTGCCATGAGAATGAAAAATGCCACTGTAGTTCAAAATGCATATTATCCCTGAGTTGACAACCGGAGAGACAAACTTCACTGGAATAAGCGCCTTGAAAGAATATGTATTTTATCCAGGACACAGTTAACAATGAGGGTAATAACGACAGTAACTAAATCTTCACTGTTTACCCAACAGTTTCCCGAGCATCTCTATGAATTCAGTACATCCTCAGTGGACACTGGGTTACAAAGAGGTTAAGTAACTAGCACAAAGTTACACAACTAGAGATCAATAAATCCAGGCCTTGAGCCCTGGCGGTTCAGACCCACACGCTGCGTGCCTCAACCACTCGGCTGAGCTGCCTCCCCAACCCAATGGGGAAAGAAGTAAAATGAAAAGTAAACCGTACATCGATGTTTGTTTCTAGGCCGTGCTAGGGAATGGGGACCAAGACTGATTGATTGCCCACCCCATGCCAGGGGTTAACGCACCACATATCCCCTCTCTTGATTCTCATGGTGACCCTGTGAGGCAGGCATGACTACCGCCATCTTACAGAAGAGGGAATGGAGGTTCAGAGATGCGAAGTCACATGTCCCAAGTCACAGAGCCGGCAAGTGGTGGCTCTAGAATTCAGATTTATTACTTAATTTACTCAGTTTATCTGCTCTTCCCATCTTTGTGTAGCTCCAGTCTACCTACTCTCTAAGGTTTTTGTATCCGGGTGCATTTGAATCCTAGCTAAAATATTCACTTTGGAGTGTTTTGCTTCTCAGTAGATTGGCATTTGGAGGACATAGCTGAATGATTCAGAGCAGCTGAAAATCTCTTAGTTTGATTATGGAGCTTTGGGGACCAATACTGCCACGTTTGTGTTTATCTTTATAAATTCCTGCTGGACATGAACCATGACTTTAACCTTAGATAATAAGTCTGAATTCTGAAAGGATTTTTTTCTCTAATAATATGCCTTATTGAATACCTGACATTTTCAGAATATATCCTTTGCCCTATCAGACCATTAAGTGAGCAGTAACTGCTCTGAAAAGGCCTGTGTTTGACTTGGTCTTCAGCTATAATTTGATAGGCACTCAACCAGAACATCATGATTGTGAAGCACTTAGGTAGGACGATGCATCTGCAAGATTTTTTCTAAATATTTTCTCGTCTGTGCTTCTCCCCTCTTAGTCTCCAGCCCCAACTATGCTGGGCCCTTAACGGATTCTAGGAGAGTTTCTTGAGCTGCCGTGGAGAAAGGGGCAATTTGAAGTTGGAATCCATAGATATTTGTATACCTACTTTATTCTGTTAATGTGAATGACAGTTCCAGCTCTTGTGCCGGATTGCTCTCTTTTGACTTCCTTCCTGGGCTGATAACTGATATTTTAACTCGCTCGCAATCTGTAGATTCATAGGGTTATCCCATTTGCCCTTTTCTTCAACAACAAAAATGGCATGAAATAGATCATGACTTGAAGACTGACGTTATGTTTTCCAGGGCTAGGACCTAGCAGACTTTCCTAGGCTTTATCCACAAAGCAAGTCAAGGGGTTTCAGTTTTAATGCTCTTATCGAGTTATAATGACATTATTTGGAGTCACATCTGTTCCTAATGGGATAGAATTTAAACTAATGACAAGAGATCAAGAAGTCACAAAGTTCTTAAACAGTTACAGAATTCACCAACATAACATTCAGGCATCAATACAAACAGGAAACTAATGAGCGAATGATATCTCTCATGTCATATAAAAGGATATAAAAGCCATTGGGATGTATTTATTTTCTAGTACAAAAGCTCTTTGACAAGGAGCCAAGCCTTTTTCATCTTAGTGTTTGGTTAGTGCCTAACACATAGTACATTTTTAATTGATGTCTGTTGACTTGTTCAGAATTATCTCAGAAACTTGCTCACAAGACATTGTTTAAACTTGGAAGCCCTTGCCAAAGAAATTCAAGCAAGCGAGAGCAGGGTTTTCCACATGTGGCTCCACCTGACCCCCCAAATCTCCAGCCCAATGCTCTCCATTTGAAATCATCCTAATTAGCATTCAGTGGACTAAGGTATGTTATATAATAACTGTGATTTACTCATAGTCCTACTGGAAACCTTATTTAGAACTCACCTAATCTCCTTGAGGGCTTCAGAACCATTCACAGTACTTTGCACATACAGTGGACACTCAATATAATTTGCTGAATGACTGCAATGACTGAATCATCCATCTTATTAGGATAAGCTTTTCTATTAAGTTTCATCTCAGTCACAGAAGTTACTCATCAAATCCCATTTTGGATGAAACTGCTGTTCTGTGCAAATACTTAAGATATGCATGCTTCGGTGTTTGCTTTCATTTTTTTTCCAGGGAGCACTGGGAGAGGTGGAGGCCATCCCCTTTTGTCTTTTGGGGCATATTAAACGTGGTCTTTGTCCAGATTGAAAGGATGAACACAAGAAACAAGTATCTTCATCTCATCACAAGAAAAAGAAATACATTTGAGCTAGTAGAAGTAAAGAGGAATTTATTGTAAGGGTCTGAAGAAATTCTGTGAATCTGATAATACAGCTGGGGGACTTATGGGAACTCAAATATCTGCAGGCAGATCGGTTTTCTTGGTCTTTTTCTCAGAATCTTGTCTTTATTTCTCTTTCCAGGTCAGCTCCATCTTCCCTGTGGAAATCAGCCTCTCCTACAGGTCTCTTGGAATCTGCTTTCCTATAACTTCAGCTGCATTTAACTTTGACATTAGCTATATTTTTAATTTGGCCAAGAAGCCAATTCTGTTACGAAGTCTGAATGACCTTATGGCTCTAGAGCCTAAAATGTAGATGATTCAGTCTCTGTTTCAATTTCCAGAATTTCTAGGAGAGAGAATTTGAACAGCCTCACTTGAGCCACGTGACCACTCTTGGTACAATTGCCAAGGGGACGAGTCATACCCCTTTAGGGCTGTTAGGAGGAAAATTCTCTAAAAAAGGGTGTGGGCAAGAGAAAATGATAGATATATCTAGATCAAGAGCCTTCCAAAATTTTCCCTGAAAATCTGTCTTTGGAAGAAGGAGATGCTTTTGTTTAGATTAATTGTCATGACAACATTTAAACTAAAAATGATGAAAATTCATTCTCATTCTTTGTACCTAATACTACTTCACTTTTTATTGCTAAAATACATCTTCATCTTTGAATCTGCTATTTTTCTCCCACAAATTATCTTTAGAGGATAATTTTGTGAACCCTGGCCTTGTAGGTCCTAAGTTAGAAGCAAAATAACAAAGATAAATCCTTCGAACATTTCTTGTTGCTTCTGGCAGTTTCATTTGTAATGATCATTTGGCCTAAATTAAAGTGAGGTTGGAGATAGTGGAAATCAAACTCCAGGGAAAGGATTGAAAGAACTGGGGACACTTTTGAAGCTTAAGCATATAAAAGAGATTGTAAGTAGCCTCGAACTTCTCTCTGATAATTTACTCATTTAAAAATCTGCTTTCTTCAAAACTAATACATGAATTTACTGAAGAATTAATGTTGTAAAATATGGATAATCTTATGTCTCAAAAATGAAAATAAAGACTGGCTAGAAATGACTATAAATTTGAACATTAAAAATTGTTTTAATTTTTCAATTAACACTGTAAATTTTACACAATTAAATTAAATTAAAATGGCATCGTGCCATTTTAATTTAATTGTGTAAAATTTACAGTGTTAATGCCCTGTTTACCAAGAGCTTGCTTCAGTTTAGCCCCAAATATCTCACCTACATTAGACATGTATATGGTACCTGCCAACCCAGAGTAGTTTCTAGTGAGGCAAACTCTATTTGAAGAGAGCAAGAGCCATTGGCAAGTCAAGCTTTCTATCATCTGACTCTTCCTCATCACCACAGGTGACTGGACCAGGAGAGACCACCCCCCTGACCTGCAATCGTATTCTCTCTCTCGGGAACGTGCACTAGGGAATGCCAAGGAAAGGAATTCAGGAAGTATTATTAGGAGCAGAAGCTGAATCATTATAACATGGAGGAATCATTGTAACACGGAGAGACTTGATTGCCAACATGCGCTGCAAAAGTCAAAGTGGGAAGAAATAGGAGTCGGCAGAGGAAACTCGCCTAAAGAGAGAATGAGACAGGTAGTAACACGTTAGAAATCAGGCATCTTCCAAAGGATCTACCCTACAGCTGCCCCAATTCCGCTTTTAATCCATGTGGAGATTTATAGCAAAACCTCCTTTTTTTCCTTAGAGTATCATGAGCGGCTCTCTGTTTCTTGTAACTCAAAAGGCCAAACTTCAACCCCATCTTATCCTGGGTTTATGTAAAAAGGCCAAGGGCTGCCAACTTACATGAAATCATGAAACTTGATAATTTGATATTTATTACACTGACATCGATCCTCTGAATAATGAAATTTGAGAAAATTGGGGGGTTAGCAGCCATGCAAAGCATTTTAATGATGGCTTGTTTTCCCAGAGCAACAAGCTTGGACCTCTCTGTCACCCATGCTGATGTGGGCAAACTTACCGGCTGGCTGCAGTGATCCCTCTGGCAGTGAGGGCAGAAGTGATCTGAGAGAAAGCTGGATACTCCAATCCCTTGTAATAATGAGGAGAGCAAACGGCTTGTCCACTCTGAGCAGAGCATGTGTATCTGTATGTGTGCACATGCTCACACACACACACACACACACACACACACACACACACACACGTGCGTGCAGTGCCTGGCCAGTACAGCAGTAAGCAAAGAAGGACAGGTTAGGATGCGCCTGCCCCCGTGGTATATTGTGAATAGGCATCTTTGGCCCCGTGCTATTGGTCACTTGAGGACATGGAAATATATCCAGTTAAATGGTCGTACATGCTGGAAGGGTATGTACCACACAAACTGCTGATGACTGTAGACATATAAAGGGATATTCAGCCAATAATTCCAAGAGGTATTAATAAAAACATTTCAAATTTAAAAAGTAACTACAGGGCACCATAGCATATTACATGGTTTCTGGAGCCGGATATTTTGGGTCTAAAACACAGTTCCGCTGCTTATGACCTATATAACCTTGGTCAAGGCACTTAAGTTCTCTATACCTTAATTTCTTCATCTATATAATGGGGATAATGATCTATCTCATCTGGTTATTGCAAGGATTAAGTATGTTAATTTGCATGAAGCTTGTACAACAGTGCCTGGCACATAATAAAGACTCACCCCATGTTATTGATTACTAGTACCTACTGTACTTCAAGACTAAGACTTAGAGAGATAGAGACTTATTGAAGCCCATAAGATGGCCACCTACAAAGTTCCTGTTTGACACTGTATTTTTTTAACACTCTAAAATAAAATCAAACTTTGCATTTCTCATGATTCTGTGAAAGAAGTATAACATTACCCATATTTATCTTTAATTACAGGTGGAGAAAACTGAAGGATGAAAAGTGAAATTTTATACTAAAGGTGTTGTCCCCCCTCCTAATTTGCCCCCTCCTTTTTTTTTTTGTCATTCAAAAAAAAATTTTTTTTTTTTTGTCATTTGAGCTGTTCGGACTTCACTGTCACTCTCTCTGCAATAACACGCAAGAGTAGAATCCCTTGGCAGCCCTCCAGGCAGTGTATGCCCTTCAGATGCTCTAGAACCACACCACTCAAACAGTCCCAGGGCCCAGCCCGAGGTCTGGCACATGGTAGATCCTCACTGTCTGCTCACTTATTTTCAGGGATCGAATGTCAATATCTCTTCCGCCATGTTGACCCCATCACCTCTTGTCTCAAAATCTTCAACGAGATTTTTTTTTCAAGTTTGAATTATTCATCCTGCATCTCACGTCTTTCAGAGATCTCACCTGGGGTGAACTTCCTTCTCTCCTTTTGTGTAGTTGGCCCCTTTCACTATTCCTTGCCTACTTGAATTAATGTGTCTCCTTTGGCTAAGTTCTTCTTACTCATTTTTAGCCCACACGTAGTACTAAATATAACTCCTTCATATTTTAACATTTTGTTTACACTCAAATGTTTCTACTCTCTTTCCATTGGAATTATAGTTGTAGGAGGCAATTGGAGGCGTTTTCCCAGCTCACATACCGCCTTCTCACTTGTTCCCTTATCAGCTGTGTTAGAACTCATGACCCACTGTTTAACCCTAACTGATGGGGCCAAGGGTGGTTTGGGGTTTTGTTTGAAGCCACTAGGTTTTGGGCTGTTTTGTTTTGCACTAATCAATAGCTGGTATATCATTATCCTCAAAAGTTGCTGAATAAAATCTCTAATTGTGAATGAAAAAATGTGCTTAGAGCTATAGACATTTCAACTTAATATCCATATGATTTTATTATAAAAAGATTATGGAGTGCAAGAAAGTTCTCTGTTGAATATGATGTATAGTAGCAAACATATGGTGAGTCTGTGATAAATGCCAGAAAGATTATGAATTTTAAAATGCCTAGAGAAGGAGGGGAGGGCAAGGGATTTGATTTTTTAAGATTTTTTTTTAACTTGCTTTCAGCATCTGTTGGCCTGAACATAGACAAGGACACAGTTAATAAAATGCTCAACATGTAATAAAATGTTCATTATTCATAGAAGAAGTAAATGTGGTTAGTTCGGTGAAGATCCTTTACTCCCCTGTTGTGTATTTATGGCTTGTTTTTGTCAACTGCAGATCTTTCTGGCGTGTTGACTTCAGCTAATCACAACATAAAGATTGAGTACAACAAGAAGGGAAAGACCCCTTATTTAACTGACCACTGACCAAGCAAAGAGAAAGGCTAATACGAACTTCAGCTTACCAGGCAGGTGGATATTTTGTGAATTGACACTTTTGATTTCGTGGGTCTTAGAGTGCTTAATTTCCCCTTTCCTGTGAATAAGCTGCAACCTTGGTTTAAGGTCTTTCAAAAGGAATGAAAAATGTCATTTTGCCTTATTATTTAGCTTAGGGGAGTAGTTGTAACTTCTACATTTTATCTGGTGATCGTTCCTGCTTTAAGCGTTGACTGTGGGGGTCAGTCCCATCTGTCTGAGCTGTCTGTATCAGCATGCCCTTGGATTTTCATGTGAACTGGCATGAGGTAGTGGAGATTAGGTCACTCTGCCTCATGTGTTGACTCTGCAACTAAACACATCTAATCACTTCCCATATGCAATTGTATTGGCTGAATTTAAGAGATCATGAAAACAAAAAATATAACAAATGAATCCGGTATAACTCAACGTCAGATGGACATTCATTCGCAAGTTGGAAATAGATGAAACAGTCGATCAAAATTTTAGATTTAGCCTTCTGATGTCAGCTGATCTTTTGGGCTCCCTCCTAGTCATGCCACTGTATAGCACCTTACGGTTTAGAAAGCACTCTCATTTGGATTCATTTCTTGTTTAGATTCTAAGGCTCTAGTTGCTACAACTGGAACATCTCACAATTAGAGGGAAAGCTATAGACTGTGTAGACTCTGCCAATCAGAGTCCTGAACACTCCCTCTCTGTTCCTTGTTTTGGGATTAGGAGTTTACCTCCCAAATGTGATCCCCTGGGGTGCCCAGTTCTCTGCTGTCTTACATGTGGCTTGATCATTTGTTGTGTGGATCATGGTGCCTTAGAACAACAGGTCCTAAGTAAATATTTATCAAATTGACCTATTATTACAGGACTGCATAAAACAAGTACAGGAAGCTTTTAACACATTTATTGATTCATTTTTCTTAAATAGTTCCACATCCTCCCTTCCACAAAATTCTTCCTGTAGTTTTATTCAAAAAATGACTACATTATACATGTTTTCTTACTTTGCAGCCCACAAGTTACTGTCACAGGCATCATCCAATCTGATTTTCTCAAAAACCTTGAGAGGTATATAGGCAAGAAATGATCATTCCTCTTTCACAGATGGGATAACCAAGGTAGGAATAAAGGGATTAGTGATGTGGTACTGAGATCTCTGTCCCCTAAACTAGCCCTCTGTCCACTCTTTATGGATGCCTGCCTTCTGACTCAGTGTAACCTCTTTCCTTGTGTCCCTTTTTCAGGGGTGATTGACAGCAGGGAGGCTCTCTTCCTAGGCTATCTCATGGCTACAAGTTCCCTTCATTGTCTGTAGTTACTCTAGCCTTGAGCTAAGAAGGGCAAAATAAATTCTTTTATTCAAAAATCATTTATAATGTAGCTTCTAAAATGTGTACCTTGATTTTGCATTTTCTACTCTCATGATATCTATGTAGGTAACATTGTTAGTTGATTTTGTTTTCTACTGTGTCAACAACCATACCGAACTCTCCAGTGATTTACAGTATCAAACAGAAACAGATCAAATGTTCACATCATTATCCTGATACCCTGCATGATCTGGTTTCTACCTATGTCCCCAACTTTATTTTATAATCCTTTTCTGTTCTTTCAGTAAGTTCAAACAACATGGAGTTTTTTCTGCTCCTAATATAAACGAAGCTCATTTCTACCCTAGGGCATTTGTACTTGTACCTTCTAGATGGAATCTCATTGTTCCCTTGGGTCTTCTGCAGATCTTGAACAGGTGACTGTCTTAGCATTCAGGTGTCTGCTCAAAGGCCTCCTTAAGGAGAATGTTCCTGGTCTCCTGGTTAAGTGAAAGGAGGTAGGTATAGAATAGTGTACTTAGTGTGTTTCCATTTTTCTGTGCTTTCCTTACATATCATTTATACAAATATACACAAGGAATAGCACTGGAAAGATACATAAGAAATTGATAACAGTGGTTCCCACTAAGGAGAATGGCAAGATGAAATGGGATTAAAACATTTTTCACTCTTTTGTATTATTTAGATGGTTTACTACTTGTATATATTACTTATTACAGTAATTGAAGCCTCTTTAAAAGAATGAGAAAAAAAGAACCCATTGGATTATCTAAACCTAGCAAATTGGAAATATAACAGAAATAAATATTTAACATATCACTTAGATTCAGTAATTCAGTTGTACAGGTCCTGGTGAGATGCATCCTGCTTAAAACCAGTTCACCTAACAAAAAGGTAAAATTTTACGGACCACAAGCTAAATATGACCCTACCGCATGGCTGTCTAAAAAGTGATGACCTCCACCCAACAACAGCAGAATGCACATTTTTCTCAAGTACAAATGAAACCTTCTCCAGGACAGATCACATGTTAGATAACAAAACAAATCTTAACAAATTTAAGGAGAATAAAATCATACTCCTATCTTTTCTGACTACAGTGGAATGAAACTAGAAATCAATAGCAAAGAAAATTAGGAAATTAACAAATATTTAGAAATGAAACACATATTCTTGAATGATCAATGGGGCAAAAAAGAAATCAAAAGGGAATTACAAGATATCTTGAGACAAATGAAAATAAGAGTACCACATACCAAGTATTATAGTACATAACAAAAATAGTACTAAGAGGGAACTTTACAATGATAAATGCCTTCCCACAAAAAAGACATAGAATCTGAAATAACCTGATTCTACAACTCCAGGAACTAGAAAACAAAGAACAATCCAAGCCCAAAGTCAGTCAGAGGAAGGCAATAAAGATTGGAGCAGAAATAAACAAAATAGAAGATAGAAAACCCCCCCACAAAACTGGGAGTTGGTTTTTTGAAAATATCAATGAAATTGACAAGTTTTTAGCTAGACTAGCTAAGAAAAAAAAGAGAAAGACTCAAATAAAATCAGAAATAAAAGAGGGGACATTATTACCACTTCTTCAGAAATAAAAAGGATTATGAGAGTACTAAGACTAATTCTCCACCAACAAACAAGATAATCTAAAAGAAATGGACAAGTTTCTAGAAACATGTAACTTGCCAAGAATGAATTGTGAAGAAATAGAAAATCTGAACAGACCAGAGCGAGTAAGGAGAATGAATTAATAATGTAAAACTTCCAACAAAGAAAATTCCAGGAAGATCGCTTCACTGGTGAACTCCACTATACATTTAAAGAATTAATACTAATTCTTCTCAAACTCTTCCAAAAAAATTGAACAAGAGGAAACATTATTATCCTGATTCCAAACTCATTTTATGAGGCCAGTATTACCCTGATACTAAAGCTAGAAAAAGACATTACAGGAAAACTTCAGGCCAATGTCCCTGATGAATATAGATGAAGAAACCCTCAACAAAATACCAACAAACTGAACTCAACAGAACATTGAAAAAATCATACACCATGACCAAGTGAGATCTATTCCTGGCATACTATATTAGCAGAACAAAGGATAAAAATCTCATGATGCTCTCAATAGATGCAGAAAAAGCATTGGACAAAATCCAACACCTTTTCTTGATTAAAAAGAAAAACACCTCAAAAAAACAGGAATAAAAGGAAATGATCTCAACATAAGAAAGACCATGTATGAAAAGCTTACAGTTAACGTCATACTCAATGATGAAAAATGAAAAGTTTTTCCTCTAAGATCAGGAACAAGACAAGGATGCCCACTCTTGCCACTTCTTGTCAATATCATAGTGCAAGTTCTAGCCAGAATAATTAAAGCAAGAAAAAGAAATAAAAGGTCCAAGTTGGAAAAGAAGTAAAATTATCTCTGCTCACAGGTGACATGATCTTATATGTAGACACATATAAAAATTCTACCAAAAATAAAAGTTAGAAGAAATAAAATAATTCAATAAAGTTGCAGGATATAAAATCAATATACCAAAATTAGGTGTGTTTCTATGTACCAACAATGAACTATCTGAAAAGGACACTGGGAAAACAAGGCCATTTACAACAGCATTAGCAGGAATAAAATACATAAGCATAACCAAGGAGACAAGAATTTTACACTAAAAACTAGAAAGCATTAATAAAAGAAACGAGAGAAGACACAAATAAATGGAAAGACATCTCTTGTTCATGGAGTAGAAGACTTAATATTGTTAAAATGTCCATAAGACACAAAACAATCTATCAAAATCTCAACGGCATTTTTTACAGAATAGAAAAAAAAATTTTAACTCATATGGAATCACAAAGAACCCCAAATAGCCAAAAAAAATCTTAAAAAGAACAAGCTGCAGGTCTCACACGTCCTGATTTCAAAACATATTACAAAGCTACATTAATCAAGACAGTATGATCCTGGCATAAAGATAGACATATAGACCAATAGAACAATGTCCAGAAACAAACCTACACAAATACGGCCAACTAGCCTTTGACCAGTGTGCTAAGAATACACAATGGGAAAGGATAATAGCCTCTTCATTCAATGGTGCTGGGAAAACTGGATATCCACATGAAAAAGAATGAAATTGGACCCTTATCTTGCACCATACAAAAAAATCAACTCAAAATGGACCAAAGACTTGAGCTTGAGACCTGCAACTATAAAACTCCTAGAAGAAAACAAAGGGGAAATGTTTTATGATATTGGTCTTGGCAATGATTTCTTGGATTTGACACCAAAAAAGCACAAGCAGCAAAAGCAAAAATAGACAGATGGGACTATAGCAAACTAAAAAGCTGTTGCACAGCAAAGGAAATACTCAACACTGTGGAAAGGCAACCTATAGACTGGGAGAAAATATTTGCAAACCATGTATCTGATAAGGAGTTAATATCTGAAAAACATAAAAATCCCCAAATAATTCAATAACAAAAAAGAGAAAAAGAAATAACCCTATTTAAAAGTGGGCAAAGGAACTAAATAGACATTTCTCCAAAGAAGATAAACAAATACAATGGGTATATGAAAAGATATTCAACATCACTAATTACTAAGGAAATGCACATCAAAACCACAATGCGGTATCTCACACCTGTTAGGATGTTCATTATCAAAAAAAGCCCCAGAAAATAGCAAATGTTGAGGAGGATATAGAGAGATGGGAACCTTTGTACCCTGCTAGCAGGAATAGAAAGTGGAGCTGCCATTACGGAAAATAAAATAGAGTTTCCTCAAAAACTTAAAAATAGAACTACCATATGATCTAGCAGTCCGACTTCCAGGTATTGACTCAAAATAATTGAAATCAGGATCTCGAAGAGAGTTGCACTTCCCTCCTCATTGCAGCATTATTCACAATAGCCAAATAGTGAAGACAACCTGAATATCCACTGAGAGATGAATCCATCAAAAAAAAAAAATGTAGCATTGGGGCGCCTGCCCTGGGATTGAGCCTGGCATCGGACTCCCTGCTCAGTGGGAAGCCTGCTTCTCCCTCTCCCTCTGCCCCTTCCCCCAACCCCTCTCCTTCTCTCTCTCTCTTTCTCACATAAATAAATAAATAAATTTTTAAAAATGTAGCATAGACACACGATGAATATTATTCAGCCCTAAGAAGGAAATCCCGTTATATGCTATGTCGTAGGTAAACCTGAAGACAGCTTGCTAAAAAATAAGCCAGTCACAGAAAGAGAAATAATGCATGATTTGACTTCTATGACGTATCTAAAATCGTCAGACTCACGGAAGGAAAAAGTTCAATAGTCATCACCAGGGGCTGTGAGGAGGAAGAAACGAGGAGTTGCTCTTCAATGAGTACGAAGTTTCAGTCTTGCAAGATGAAAAAGTTCACGCAGATCTGCTGGACAAGCTGTGTTTAGAGTTAACAATACAGTGCTCTAAATTTGTCCAGGGCAGCTCTCTTGTTAGGCCTTTTTTACCACAATCAGAAAAAGTGAAGGCACCTCGCAATAGCAATCAAAGAAATGCAAATAAAAAATTATCACCTGTCACATTAGCAAGGGTTCCCTGAGGCAGGCTCTCTCCTTTACTGCTAGTTACAGCGTAAATTGGCAGGCACAACCATTTTGAAAAACACTTTGGAAATAGTCATCAAAGTGTCTTAAAAGTGTTTATACCCTTTGATGTCATAATTTTACTTGTAGGAATCTCTTTCCATGCAGTAATAACTAATGTAAATATGTTTATTAAGACCCAAATTAGAAATCTTCCCAATGTTCCATGAGAGAGGAATGGTTAATAGATGTTGACACATGTGATGAAACAAAAATGTTTATGAAGTTTACTAACAAAACTACTCACAATATGGTATCAATATATTAATGTTAATAGAATTATATAATATGCAATAGCATCAATATTATAAATTATTAATATAAAAAAGGGAGGATAACAAACTGTATAAAGGGTGGTTACACATTATATCATCACTACTATGTCAAAAAATGAAAAATTAAAAAATGGAAATCGACAAAAATATGTTATATAGGGGTATTTCTGGGTAAGGAGACTATGGATGACTTAAAGTAAGATTTGAAGATATATTTAACATACAGTATTATGTATTTATTATACAAATACTTTATATTAAATATATATTTTATATGTATTTTAATATATATTTTTATATATAATTTTAAAATGGAATGTGATCTAAGGTTTCATGAGAAAGAAAAGACCAATTTTTCCAAACACATACTTTTTAAAATATCATCTTACTCTTTAAGTCTTTGCAAACATAAACAGGTAAGGTAGAATGTAGAATGACAAATATTAGATTCTTCATTCTAGAAATTCTGGAGGTATTTGATTGGTTTTATTCAAGGTATGGTTAAGACAAGCAAACTTCTTCCCTGAATGTTTTCATTCTAGCTTGAGAGAGATAGATATAACAGGGAGAAATCAAGAGAAAGCCTTACATTATTTATTTGTGTAGTAAACATTTGGCCTTTGGTAGCCCAAGAAGTAGCCTCAGCTCCCTCTGGGAGGCTGTGGGTGGATCATTCTCTCCAGGAAAGTGGTTTAGGAGAGATGCAAATGACATGGTAAGCAGGGAGGGAATGGGCGGGTCTGCCTTGGCAGCTAGGTCAGTCCAACCCACCATGGGTTGGCAGATGGCACAGCCAGATTGTCCCACCAGCCTGGAGCTACTAACTAAAACAATTACATTCAAGAAGAGATAAATTCATGCTACAATCAGATTCCTAATATTAGCCAGGGATGGTAGGGGTAATGTTCTAATTGGCATAAGTTGTGAGCAGAAAACGCAAAAAGGATGGACAGAGAAAGGTACAAGCTGCCTTCCAAAGGGACACAAGTCATTGACTCTCTGAAAAAGTTAAATGTATGCCCCATTACTCTGCTCCCCTCCCAGCCCTGCCATT
This sequence comes from Ailurus styani, assembly GCA_002007465.1. NCBI lineage: Eukaryota > Metazoa > Chordata > Mammalia > Carnivora > Ailuridae > Ailurus > Ailurus styani. Next base: position 1,165,727 of record LNAC01000145.1, on the reverse strand, counting down.
TGATGCCACTTAAAAGTGTTCTTTTACTTATACTCCTATATGTTTCCTTTGAAATCAGAGAATGCAAATTTGGGGAGCTTGAGCCCAATGTAGAGAATAGATATAGTTTTCATGGGCCCATGCTATGTTTAAAAAAAGACAAACCTGAATGAGTTGTTTGACAGTCCAAAATTGGGAAATGTGGCATAAAATTCAGGATTTGGGCTTTTAAAAAAGTTAAAGTCAGCAATAGTGAGCTGTTATCGTCACATGGCAACCATTTGCTGGAGATGAGTGACTGATGCTCATGTCAGGTGGCATGGCTCACCGATTTGCCCCAGTCCTCACTCAGCCCATGTGCTCATTTGGATTTCCATTCCTGGTCCCTGCAAACATTCATTCCTGAGGCTTTCGGGTCTCAGAGTGATTTACAGAACTGGTCTGGCAGCCCTGAGCTGCCTACAGTAAAAGTCTCCACTGATAAACAAGAAAAACAAAAACAAAACACAAAAGAAAACCCACCAAAACACCAAAAACAAAACAAAACAAAACAAAAAAACACCCACCCTACCTTATTCAAAGCAACACTTCCTAAATAATTCTGATAAAGACAGACCTGATTCAGAACCACAAACATGCTCAAAGACATGCTGGGAGAACAGAAAGAGAGCACTGCGTGTCTGAAAGTCTGGGGCGCCATGGGCAGACAGCAAGAATGGAAAACCTGCAAAGACAGGGACATCCTATGGGAAACTCTCAGCCTAGGGTTTGGAATACTTAGTAGGAGGTTAATAAATATTTGTTTCTATCTTCCTAAGAGCAGATGCAGAGCACAGCGAGGAGGAAATGGAGCCAGAATAGTGTAATGCAATGCACAAAAGCACAGCATGCCAAGAGAGAAGGAGGGAGGAGGTAATTGTAGCCTAGAGAGCAGTAGCAGCAACAGAACAAGCCTGGAGAAGTTAGAATGACAGAGCCAAGTACTATAATAACAGGGGACTGTGTAACCATGGCATGATTCTAATAGATCTTTGCTAGTCACACATCTACATGGTAAGTAGAAGCATAGAGTACATAGATGAAGGTAGCATTAATCAAACAGAAAATTCAGACGGAAATTCATATCAAAACACTAGTGATGAGAAAACATTCAACCCGTTAGTGAAGGCTTGTGGGTTAAAACTACAACAGAATATATATATTAAAAATACGGAGAATATATAAAATATACAGAGTAGCTGTATTCAGTTGAAGTATAGAATTTCTGTACTTAGCTGAAACAGTTAATGGTTGCAATTTTTGTGTGTATTTGGCTTATCAATGGTGTGGCTATAGTTACTTTGAAATAATTCATTTCTAAAGCCTCAATTTAAAAAATCAGTTAATAACCAAAGTAAAATTTTCTGAAGCTTCATGTCACTATAGTTATAACCTGTCAGAGAATGTTAGGCGAAGGATGTTGAACGACAGGATGGAAGTTTACAGATGCAATTATTTTTTTCTAGCCCTTTCCTTTGGGTCATGGCTAATCAGTCATTGTTTATACATAGGGTAGCTTTTGCAGTATTTATTTCTCTAAATATTTAACAGTCTTGGAAGGCAGTGACTGGCAATAATATGGAGTTTGTAGTATGTTACGAGTGCTTAATAAGTGGTAAAACAATAAAATCCTGCATGATGAAAAACAGCAGTCAGTAAATCTATTATACTCGAAACCATTTTAAAGCCATAGTAGTAACTATTTAGAAGAGCATTACAAGCAAACACAGTGCGTTGACTAAATTATGGTAATAGAGGAGCATTTATATTCACTCAAAAGTTCACCCAGGTAATTTCCTCTTAAATTTCTTAGGGGAGTGAGAGAAGGTGTGGGAAAAGTGGATGGAGTATGGATTAAAACAACAACAAAAACTTTTTAAAAAACCCTGTGGAGCCCTGCTGACCACAAATCGGGTAACTATATCCTATACAGTGGTTGGGTGCTCCAAATGCCTTCAAAACTCAAAACTCCTCTAATTCAGCACCAATCAGACTTGGTTTGGGAAGAGGAGGTACCCAGGTGCGTGAGCGCCCCAAATTAACGCACAAGCCTTCACTAACGGGTTGAATGTTTTCTCATCGCTAGTGTTTTGATGTGAATTTCCGTCTGGATTTTCTGTTTGATGAATGCTACCCTCTGCCGCTATACAGTGACACGGGGACAGCAAATGCTCTCTAACCCCGAGAGGAAGTTCTTTTTTTTACATCTAACGGAACCGGGGACTGCTAGGCTAGACTCGGGAACCTTGACTATTGCGTTTCCGGGATCCAGCGCAGCCTTCAGCGTCTAGAGAACCGGGCTGCAAGGGCTGAGAACCCCGTGCTTTAAGTTTGGGGAAGGAAGCGAGAGGGAAAAAAAATAGAACTGCTCCTTTAAGAACTTCCTTTCCCTTTTACTCTATGTTTACATAACACGGGGGCAGTTCCACCGCGGGGCCCGAGGGGGGCGGGGAGGGGGGCGCGGGCGGCCCCACGCGCCAGGGG